>VZSV01000124.1:302370-320677 GCA_013398735.1 Nothocercus julius | reverse complement strand
GCCGGCGGCCTCCGGGGCTGTGGGAAGCTGCCCCAGCCGCCAGCCCCGCCGAGCCGCCGCGGCAGGACGCGCCGGGGACCCCGCACCGCTCCCCGGGCTCCCCAAGGGCGCCGGGCTCCGCGCCGCCCCTCGGCACCAGCGCAGCGCCCCGAAACGGCCCAGTGCTCATGGCCAACGGGCATAACGTGAAGGGTTTTCTTAGAAAATAATTTCTGAATTGGCAACATAAAACTCAAATCAGGAAGGGCCACTCTGGACACTCCAGAGAAAGTAAAGGTGTTACCAAGCTCTGCACTGCGGTCCAGGATTTTACTTCACTGTTTGTGTTAAGGCAGGAGCCAGGGCAGGCTGCCCCAAAGCGCAGTTGGCTCTAGGGAAGGGTTTGCAGCGCCATGGTTCAAGGTCGAGGTGGGGACGGATGCCAAGGAGCGAGCGGTGCCTGCTAACTTTGAGATGCTGCTCAAGTATTATTTGGCTGCAGTAAATTTCCAAATGAAAAATTGTGGTTTTGACTGTAATGAATAGCACTCCATGAAGAATTTTGAAACACCAAGAGAAGCTGAACCCAGCAAAACGTAACAATTAGAGGCTACAGCATATTCCAGAAGAAGGTGGACTGCAGTCACGGGTCCCATTAGCAGATTGTTCCAAACACCAAGAGCCACTTCCTAATGTTTCATGGACTGCTTCCGCTCACCCTACATTCCCCCACTGCACTGTTCCTCCTGTCTCTTGATATATTTTGAGTTTTCCACTGGCACAGCATCATGGAAAGGTATCTCAAAAGGACGTTGCCCCAACAGAACCTGCGCACTCTAGCATTTACCGTACCTCAAATGTTAGAAAAGAGAAAAACAGTTTTTTTCTCATAAAAAAAACCCTAAACACATCATGTGGAACCGCTGTACCACAGCCAGCTCCTCCTGTAAAGACAAAATTAAAATCACAAATATTGAAGAGGCTCTTGGATGCAAGCATGACCATCCTATATTCAGTAAAGCAATGACACTCTATAAGCACTTAGACCAGCTGTATACTATTGATAAAGGCAAATCATATGAAAATTAGTATTGTATAAAATATAGTTACTTGAACCTCTAGATCACTAGCTCAAATTCTAGCCAAGCAAATAAAGACGAAAGCTGGTACTGTCCAGGGACTGAGGACCAGGCCCAAGCGAGTTTGTCAGGCAGGTCCCAGATGGGCACATCAAAAGAGCTGCTTGGCTCCTTTCCTGGCAGCGCTAGCAAAGCAGCCTAGGACTGAATAAACCCAGTGGAGGATTTTCTTTCTAAATATAATCCCTCTAGCTCAGGAGTGAAAACAGAGCGGAGAGCCAAGAACTGCCACTGCTACCGCTTTCCCTGTTTCCCGGATAAGATTAAGTTAAACCTTGTTCTGCAGGCTGCTGGTGCTGACCCTCCGCTGTGCATATATATGAACATAAGCACATACGTGTGTGCGCTGTGTGTACGTACGCACGCACTCCAATCGCCCGTGGGTGCTGCTAGCACTAGTGACTGGCAGACGGGAGGAAGCAACGGGAAGGCCTGCAGTGCACAAGGGCCGCGTGCAACCTTCTCAGCTTGCCACTGTCACACATTTACCAGACTCTGACCAGCCAAACATTTCGAGAAGCATTACAGCTCTTTACTGTCTCGAGGGAGAACATCTGCACTTATTTTAGTATCTCTATCATTAGAAAAATGACAAAGAACCTAGCATGAAAGAAACCCCCTTTTTCTTGCTTCTTGTTCTTGAAACAGAATTTCCCTTCCTGCATATTTTTGCTGTGAAGGAATCGACATAACTTTAACTGGCTTTGGGGAGGACCAGCAACAATCTTTCAGGGCTCCAACATTCATCTAGCTCAGGCAGTTGGGAAAGCCTCAGACTGTTAAGTTTTTCTTTGAAAAGTTTCTTACCTTAAAAGCAAACACTGGATCCCGGTAGTTCTCTGCCCCTCATGCAAAGCATCCTGCAGATGTTATTGTGTAGCTCTTTATTTAACAGATCCTTCAAAGAGGAGGCCTCCAAAGAGGCCAGCCTGATGTCACCAAGGCAAAACCATAATCATTAATCAAGTCACACTGATGAAGCCAGTAAAAGGCTGGCCTCTGAACCCACGACTCGTCTTCTCGGGACACTCGGAGAGATCCAAATTCCATCGCTCCTCTCAAAACCCTTGTGTCCAACGTGAAGCCAGCAAAGCAGTGCGACTACTTCATGGCACACTGGAGTCCAGGCTGCTTTATTCCAGCTGCATCAGGATTTCTGGTGAGAAAAGCTAACTATTTTGCAAACCATAAACATTAATCAGTGCCTCCTGTGTCCTTTCTTAACCCCCATCTGTAAAAATACAGATCCAATCCCATCCACTTTTCTTCACTTGTGCCTTAGCATACAGAATATGTGGAAATAGTTTCTTGTTTGATGTGAAAATAAAAATTAATGTAAAAAGTGACAGAACAGCAGAATACACCCAGTGAGTACAAAGCACAAGGAGCATAACGAACACCTACTTCTTTGCTTGTGTGCACAGCTATACACCAAGGAAAACAAGAGTGTATTTTGCCAGCAGTGATTTGGCCTAATGTAAATTCTGGTCTCATTTCATTTGGGGCCTGTTTTTTCCCCTTTTTTGAGGGATACAACCTCCAAACCAGAACATTCTTCAGAGAAACATACACACGCAGCATGAGTATGAGTTCCCAGGAGGACCCCAGGACTGGGCACACTTCATTGCACCCTACACGTGCAGGAAAGGAGAAGGAGCGGCACGGTGACGGCCACCTCGCTTACGCACTCCCGGAGGCGAGCCAATTACGAAGGACTCCAAAAACACAGCAGAAAGGCAGGTCGGTTGTATCTACCAACCCCTGAACCTTCTAATCTGAGAAACTAACCCTCAGCAGGGGAATGAAAATATTTCAGCTTGGCTGAGATAAGGGCAAAGCTGTTTATTTCACACATCTCTACAGCGGCACAGAGCCAAGAAATACTTTTCGGTTATTTTCAACAAAACATGACAAATGCACCGAACTGGCAAGAAAGGGACATTTTTCTGCAGAATTCTTTAATGTCCAAAGCACTACCCGCACAAATTCCTCTTCCCCAGTGTGTCAGTAATCTTTATTAATTATTTTGTCTATTTTGGGACTTTACTAAGTAAATCGGTGCAGAAAATGTCTGAACATTTCTGCTACAAAAGCATGACAATACTGAACAAATAGTGTACACTGCACTGGGAGCACATTTCTATCCTGAAGAAACCTAGTAAAGACATCTTTCTCTAACTTTTTCAGTAAATCCTGGACCTGCACTATATTCCAAGAAATATCTCTTGCTCTTGGCTCTGATAAGCAAACAGCCTTTGCATTTTTCTGACTCGGAGCTGCAGCCAGCTCAAGCAAGCAGCGCTTGTGCAGAAGATGACTTCCAGGGAGAACAGGATGGGAAACCTCAGTGCATAACCATAAATTCAAGATGTAGGGCAGGAAAAGCCCATATGACATGAGACCTGCTCTGGGTCCCATGCTACACAAATCACATCCCGTGTCCTTTGAAGTAACCATCAGCTTTATTCTATGATTAAGAGAGAGATAACATCATCTTGTCTGACAGAGAGAAAAGAGAGAGCACGAGGGTGAAAGAGCAGATGGCTTCTTTGTGCTGCTGGCCTTACATCCCCTTGGAAGTTAGGCCGAAGTTTAGAACACCATTGCTGCCCGCTGGCAGCCAGGAGAAACTTGCAAAAAAAGGTGTTGGGCAAAACAAAAGAACAAAGTCTGCAACGTAATTAAATACATAAGTCAAACTGAATTCTAGGATCTGCACAAGATCTATGTGCTCTCAGTTTTGTATTGGACATGGGAGGAAGCTTCATAAACACCCTCAGCTTCTAAAATAGCTTTCCAAAAGAGTTTCCAAAGGTCACAGGAGAACATCAGCTGCTTTTTTTAGATAAAGCTTGATAACTCTAAGAAAGGCACCACGAGAGGCGATGCTCTCCATCGGGGTTGCTCACGGCTGGCCCTACCTGCACACGTCTTCCCATCTTCCTGCAGCGCCAGCCCATCCGGGCACTTGCAGTAGAAGCTGCCGATGGTGTTGCAGCACTGGGACTCGCAGCCGCCGTTCCCAGCTTCACATTCGTTCGTGTCTGAAAGAGGCAAGAAGCGAGAAGGATAGATGGGATTCTGCTACCACACCAAGGTGGGACAAGTCATGAGACAGGAGTAACTATTTCTAATATGGCTTATTTTTTCTACTATTAAGTTTTCAGTGCAATAAGAAAAAAAAAGTGAAGGTTACACGGTACAAAATTAGTAATATGCTTACTCATTCACGCACCTAAACCATTACTACCAGAAGGATCCTGCCTTTGTGAACCCTGGCTCATGTATTCATAAAAATATATTATCACTGAACCATGCTTCCCTCTGTAACGACTATTTTGTTCATGAAAATGAGAAGCAAGACCAAATTTCGCTACCTGAACGATCTATTTTTAGAAAGCCTTTTTCTTATACGCATCAATAAGCCATTACCATTTCTGTTCCACGTTGTACTTCCCGTCGCTGTCCCCGATAGCTAAACAGGGCCGAGCTCGGCGTGCCGGCTCCCGCGGAGGAAAGGCGCCGCGGGGGGCGCGAAGCCGTCGCCTTCGCACCCAGAGCCACGTTCTGCTGGGGACCCAAACAAACTTCTTTGTTTGACTTCCCCTTTTCCCAGCCCCGAGGCCATGTCCTTCCCAAAGTGCATCTGGAAGCTGTTAGGAAGCCCTGGAGATGCTTTCCGTACTGAAACATCTTCACACCTTGCTGGAAGACCGGACGGCTGCTTTGAAGAGTCCAAAAAGCCCACGCTGAGCGCAGAGCTCACCAAGGCTCCTGCGTTGGGCTCCTGGGCTGCCGCCAGGAGGCCAGGCCAGCAGCCTCGTTCTTGGAGGCCTGCGGAGAGGCCCGGGCTCGGCGGGCAGCGCGGCGCAGCACGGCATGGCACGGCGCGCTCACGCTCATGCGCGTTCTCAGCGCCGCTCCAAGCACCCGGCTGCAAGGGCCCTGGCTGCAAGGTCTCCAGCCCCCGCGCCCGGCACAACGGGAGCAACGGCCGTTGGGGCAGCAGCTCCGTCCCCTCCGCGCGCGGCCGACGGGAGCGCTGGCGGGGCTGCTCTGTGCGCCGCAGCCTCGCCGCTCGCTCCCAGGGCCAGCAAAGCCGAAGCGGCCTTGCAAACGGGGGTTTCCAGGAGGCATGCAAAACGCATGCGGACGTTTTGAAAAGATTTATCAGCTGCTGTCAAATTCCTGACATTTGGCTCTAAACAAGGCACTCTAAAAATGCATTTGTACTCAAGAAGCTACTTTTTTTTTTTGCTGTGTAGAGAAACATTTCCTTCTGAAAGTAAAGTAGAAAAACGGAGACAAATGCTATTTTAAGGCATTTGGCCTGGATGGGAAAATAACGAGCTGCAGCTTTGCCAGGAGTGCGTGCTTCGGCCATACTGCGCACTGAACATTTCTGCTGCTACCGCAGCTAAATCGCCACGATTCTCCATGAATCTCCAAGTCTCCATCTGAGCACGGAGCTCAGCGTGCCAGGGCAGAGCCCGGCTGCGCACACCAGCAAAGGCGAGAGACGGAGCAGCCCCGCTTGTGAACTGAGCCCTTCGAAGCTGTCTCTAACATATGCAACAATGAACACAAGAAAAATTCCCACCTATGGAAAGTCAACATTCAGTATGAGAAAAAAAAAAAGAAATCAATAAATATGAGCTGCTTTGGGATTTAACAGAAATCTCAAGCTTGCACAGTGAGCACCAGGAGGTGAGCTGAGGATCGTAGGCCGCCGGAGCGCGGCAAGGAGCGCGGCAAGGAGCGCGTTATGTCCTGCTCCCTGCAGCTGGAACGGCTGAAGGAAACGACCCTCGTACCCTCCAAGTGCTGTTGAGTCACACAGCTTACCCCCGTGCAGAGCACAAAATCTGTACCGCATTTTGTGCAGAGTTTTAATAGTTGTGATAATAAAAGACAGGAGAAAATAAGCTAAGATCCACACAGTGGATGGAGAGAGAAACTTCGCCAGCATCTCAGGAAGCTCACGGGAAGGAAGCACAGCAACAGAGGCAGGGGTTGAAGAAGTGGTAAAGAATATAGCGTTAGCAGCATGTTCCTCCAGCATTTAAAAACCTAATGAGATTGTGCACCAAGACTCCATCCAACCTAGTCAAAGGCAGCTTTCTCCTGCCCTTACCTCCAGCAGGACTGTCCATGTGGTTTTGATCACCTTTTCCATCTGCTCTGCCAGAAGAGCAAGTATTTATTGCTTTCCTTCAAGTTCAACAGGTTATTTTTCCACTCCCAGCTTTCTGAGTAGCTGGATTTTTTGTATTACCTTCCATCTGCTGAAAGGGCACAGAATCACTGGAATTGCTGCAAAGTTAAGATTAAATTTCAAGATCTCCTGACATACAGTCTCTGTTTCCACGCTAAACCACAAACTCAGCCTGTCTACCACATGGCTGTTTTAAAGGCTTAATAATGTGTTGTTGCTGCTGGGAACTCAACGTGGTTAGTTGGTATCTGGAGGTGCAGCATGTCTTGCTACCCAGCACGATAGCAAGTTGGCCCCCAAAGTTGCTTTATTTACTTAGCACTTCTAAGAAAGCCATTGCACCAGAGAGGCTCTGGGCAACACAGTCCTTGGCAGCAAAGGGGCACGGTGCACCAGCAGAGGTGCCCAAGAGCCTCCTTCTGAAGAGCTTACAGCAAGGAGAAAATAAGGATATTCTAAGGGGTACATTAATAAGAAGAAACATTTTCAGAATTAAGTGGCTGGGACACCTCTGTCCCAAAGGATGCAGGAGCCTGTGGAAGAGCTGGCCATACATCCTTTCTCTAAGGTCTCCAAACATCGGAGCATCCCTCTCTTTGCATACAGGCTGTACAACGGAGATGCTGCTTGTTGGGAATTCTGAAGGACTCACAAGCTTGATTGCCTCCTGCAGGACAACTACGACATCTCAAAACAGCAACCAGGACAGAAAGGGCAGCGGCCGAGTCCTTCTTCACACTGTTTCCAGCTGCTGCCTTCAGCTGCAGCAGACTGGGACGGGCGCTCCGCAGGGAGCGCTGCCCTTTCTTTGGGACACTTAAGGAAACGCATGAAAGGCCCCAGCGGAAGGAACCCTGCACGAGCCAGGCCGCCGCGCGGGGTCCGCGCAGGGCTTGCCCCCAGCACGATGCCACGTAACCGTCTCCGCGCCCTGTCCCACAGCGCAGCCAGCAGCAGCACTGCTACGTTCAGGCGCATTCATTGCCTCCTACCACAAAAAAACAAACAAAAAAAAAGCACTTCTGAGAAATTAAAGAGCCATATTTGTTTCAAAAGCAGGGAGAGGCCAAGGTTAATTATTCTGCTACCATAAATTAAGGGCTGTTTTGCCATCCAGAGTTATCAGATCTGTGGACAAAGGATACTAAAAAGTAGCAATCACCCCCCAGCACAGCACTATGGCCTTTATTCTGCCTCTGCTGAAGGGCTATGAATCAGCTGTCACCACCAGCCAGGTGCCAGGGAAAAAAAGTGGGAAAGGTTGCTCACTAAATCAAGCCGGGCTCCATTGAAGCTCGGAGCTAACTGGGAGCAGCTGTGCTAGGACTGGGCCTCGCCGACCCTCCGAGTTGTCGATGGAAAAGGTTATATATTACTCCCCAGAGGTTGTCATACATCTCTGAAACAATTCATTAGCTTTTCAGAGAGGTGCAATGGCTGCAGGCTTTCTCCCATTCCATGTGCTTAGCCTACATTAAAGATTTTAGGCATACGCCATACACCATTCCAAAGTTAAAGATGCTTTCCTCTTCTTCCTTCACAAAGGACAAAGAATTAGGTGCCAAAAACAAAGCCAGCGGAAGGGCCTGGCTCTGCTGGGGGGGTTGCGCTCCCGCACTTGGCCCTGGCTGGACACTGTGATCACCGCTCACCTACGGACTCTGCGTTCCTGAAACTAGGTCCGAAATCGCTTCAGAAACACCTGTTTTTGAAACAATGCTTCAGAATCAGTTTGCTTTGCACTGCAGAGAATATTTGCTGGGAAGACCATTTATTTTAAGATTGCTTACTATGGTTTTAGAGTGGGTACTTCCCAAAATAAAAGAAATGGCTACATCATTGCCTCTTATTTTCACACATGGTTCTTGCATGAATACAAAATTGGCAACCTTTGAAAGATTTGTGGGGTTATGAATTTAAGGCCTCTGCAGATTGCCCAGTGGAGGAGTCAATGGAAGGTTCCTGCTCTTTAAAGGAGGAATGCCTGAGATGGCTCAGGCTACTCGGATTCAGATTCTGTGTCCAGAATACTCCAAGAGTTTAGCTCACCCAGGAAATGTATACTGTCACCTGCACTGGATATTTTTTTCCAAGGAAACTAACTGCCCAAGAATACTAATGAGCAAATGTAAACCTGCAAAAACGAAAGCCTAGTATTTCATACACTTAGTCTGTCTGCATGTTTTCATTTCGTTACCAGAGAAGTACCATGGCACTCAGCAGCATGTTCAGCGTTTTGCTCCTCTGCAGTTTCCCTGCTGACCCTTGAAACCAAGTATGGGTCGCCTACAACTGTGCCAACAGGTTCCACCTATACTTGATTTCCAAGGTCAGGAACAGGACGTGTCACAGAGCTCCAAGAAACCTGTTCCCTGAAAAAGGTGTCTTGCTGATCTTAGCTTTATTTGTATGCATATTAAAGTGCTGTGTAAATGCAAATGAATTCAATGTGAGATTTAGTACAAGACTTCCACTAAAACATAGTTTTGATGAAGTTCTGCTCCTAAAAAATGTACAAGTTTGCTTTTTAAGAAAAAGATGTGAACAGAAAAGAGAATATTGTCAGGACTGAGACTGAAAGCAAATAGCAGTATCCCACCTACCCCAACGCGGATACAACATTCCAGCATTCAGAAACTCCCTGTGGCACCTTTCACCACGAAAGACTCAAAGAAAAGGCTGGTAAGAGCAGATATGTCTATTCTTTATGAGAATGACCAAGCTATTTTAAAGAAAACAGAATTAAAGAACATCTGGTGTCTTATTTATGGAGGTTACATACTGCCAGATGAAAGAAACCACCAACCAAAATTGATAACACCACCTCCCATCCTCAGTTTTCCATCTGCCTTTGGGCTAAGGGACCATGAATATTCACCAGCTATTGTCAAGTGACTTTATAACATCTTGTGAAAGGGCCTGAAGGAAGCACGGACACTGAGCGCTCTGTTTTGCAGCATCTGGCTTTCTCTGGAGCAAAGACTGCTCCTTTCCTGTATACCCAGAAAACACACTACGAAGTGACATAGTAACTTTCCATTTCTGAAATTAATTAATTAATTTGGTGGACTCCAGGCAGCAACAGGGGAGTCATCAGAGAACAGGGTCTCAAGAGAAAAAGCAATGTCTTTGCGCATTGTTCCTGAGACCCACAGAAGGTGAACGCACTGCAGAGCGCACACCTTGGCATCATCTGAGCTATTTGTATATTCCCGATGCACTCGAGAGGAGGTGCGCAGGCCACAGTCCAGGCCCAACGTTGCAACCTCTTCCCTGCCCCAATAGGTTAGTTTTTTAGGTGACTTAATTTCCCTTAAATCAGTAGAATTAGCCACACGTATGCCACCTAACGCGCCAGGCGACGCAGGCTGGCGGGAGACCTTCCCTGCCCCGCTGGCGGAGGACGGCGGCGCGGGAGCCGCGGAGGCCCCCGGGGCCCCGCAGTCACTAACTGCCCGCTGCGGTCAGGGGACAGGGGACAGGCTCGAGGTCCCCGGCCCCCGGCAGGCCCGGCCTTGCCTCTGCCTGGACTTTCCCCGGGAGCCACGAGAGGGACCCAGACACTGCTGCTCCTCTCGCCGGCAGCGCCGCCACTGCAGCCCCTTGGCCCAGACGGAGCACTTGGAATGCAAAATCTCCAGCACGAACCTCCCATTCCCGATGTGCTGCGAGAGTCTCGCTCTCTTTTCATGCGCCCACTAGAATCAGTGAGTCCCATCTTGCCACCTCTTGTGGCTGCTGTCACGACGCCCTGACGGTCCCCGCGCTGGGGATCAAAGCGCCGCCTGCTCTGGGAAGTCGCAGCCGCTGCAGCTGCCCCAGGCTGCAGACCCAGCTTACGTGGAGGAAACGCAGAGGAGCCATGCAGCGCTCCGGTGGACGAGCCGGGAACAAAATTAAGGAATCTTATCTACCAGTCCTCTACTCCAGTTACTTCCTCACCCTTCAGGCTGCACACATGCTGCAAATACCTATTGCCTGCTGGACTAACCTAATCTCTCAATTCATATTCCTTCTGCTTCTGATGCTTTCCTCACTTTGGATATATTAGACAATTTGCATTCGTTAGCATTACTGCCAGTATTGAGAAAAATCCCTAAAAACTCTCCCTGCTGAGACGCTTCTTTCCGCACATCCTCCAAAGGCGGCTGCGCCGCCTCTCCCCCCGTCACTGCCAGCTGAGACCCCCGGGATACCCGAGCAACTCGCCAACCTCCCAGGCACCTGCAAGCGGCTGCTCGTTACTGCCAGCCCTCCTCTCTCTATCTGGTCACTCAAACATATCCTTTATTGCACACGTAAAGCAGCACATTTCTGAGGTCAGCTGGGTATTCCAGCAAGACAGCTACTTGTTCTCACACTTCTTTCTGGCTAAGTCATCCCCAGAAAAACAGCGCTGTTACCTGTAAGATGCAAAACACACCCCTCAACAAAGGGGACAAAAAGCAATTGCCAGACATAGTGTTATGGACAAGACACAGAGTAAGCTTAAACACACTTCAGCCTCCACTTAATGAGATTGATCTTAATGCAATCACTGGCAGAGACTCAGTTCAGGCTCATCTGCTGATTCGGCATGGGCTCTCAATGCATCCATGTAAAACATGAAATAGACATAATATGCATATAAAACTAGATATATAGGCACACCCTCCCACACATACCCCCACACAAATGTATATATGTGTGCTGTGTGTTTGAAGCAAAGTTTTGGAAAGTTACAGGAGAGGGATTAGAGACCAGAAGTTCATTTGATCACAGCGGTATCAATCCCACACATACCAACCACACGCCTGCAATCTTAAGTCCCCTGTGCAGGAGCAGTCAACCTTTCTGAAATGACTGTATTATCATTTTTGGCTCCTGCTATATTTCTCACAAATATAAATACGTAGGATGGTCAAATTACATTTAATCAGTATCACCACTAGGGCAGGTAGTGCATATGATAAATTGAAAAAGTTGAATAAAGAACATGCATTTTTTTAAACACAGCAAAGTTTCAGCAGAAAAGCAGTGGTATCTATATACAAGCTGAGATGCCACAAGAAGAGTCATTGGATGGAAATACAAATGAGCACCAATGCCTAAAAACACATACAGATATAATCCTATCACCTAAGAGACTCTTTCCTGCATCACTTCACAACACCTAAAGACTGACCAAGCCACCTCCTCAAAAAGGCAGGAAACACCAGTGGTCGCCCTTATGTTGTGACAGCTGCGACACAGTTTGCCCAGCTTCATCGCTTCCTCCAAGGCAACATAATTTTTCTCTCAGTGAAACTGTCACCAGCTGCTTTCCAGAAGTCTCCCTGGCTTAATGGAACTTCAAAATAATGTCTGTGACCTCTTCATCTTTCTAGTCCTTAATATCAGACATAAGTTATGTGGCTGTGCATCAGGGGCCCTTCAGCACTCCCTGCAACATCTGCTTAAGGGAAGAAATAAATAAGAGAACAAAACCAAAAAACGTCCTTAAAACCAACTCTGTCACCATCTCGTAGCTGATGAACCCATCTGACCGGGACAGGTTTACTTGCCCCTGAGAAGAACGGAAAATGAAGAAGCAAAGGGCTTGTTTGGCCTCCCTCCTTCCCTGCTGGAATGTGTGTAAACACCTGTCAGATTAGTGTGAGTTATTTCTTTTAGGTTGTGTAAATGTTCAGGAAGAATGAACATCTGCAAGAGATATCAGTTACGCAGTCCAAAAATACTTCCACATACATAATTTAAGGTGCTGGGTAGCTCCCATACAGAATCCATTAACAGATGAGATAAAGATTTTCACCAAATATCCTTACTCCACTCCAGACAAATACATTTATTTACTCTAAAACCTACAGCATATGATTCTCCATTTCCCTAGCTTCCTGCCAATTCCAGGGCTCAAGACTTCCCCCTACATCTCCAGAAGTGTTTTTTCTTCTGCCTATGTTCTGTCACTGCTTTCTACCCACTGCTTGCTACTGTGCCCAAATTTGCAATCTTTTAAGAAAATGCCTTTTGGTTTCCACAGACAGGCTCCTGTCTTCTCACCCAACATCATCGCAGTCCACCAGCCTTAGCAAGTTTCCCAAGTTTCCTGAAAGTCCTGAAGAGACAGAGAGAAGGACGGGTGACGGTGCTCCGTGGGGCTGCTCTCCCTGCAAACGCTCCCCTGGCTCCTGGGAAGCTCCTCTGCCGTTGAGGATCAAGGCAACAGTCTGACTAGCTTCAACGAGACCAGCAACAGGCTCTAGCCTTAAACCTTATTTTTCCTCCTGGACTATAAATGTCTCTCTGCAGTGGAGAGAATTCTTTTTTGACATACTATATAATGGATATAATATTAAAATACAGAGTATTTGGCAGGCTCTCCAAGACTTCCCTTTGGGAGCTCAGCAAACAGGCTGATGTTTGATGATTTTTTTTCTCCACTGTACGGCCAAAGCTGTTGCATTTCCAGAAAAGGCAGGAAGATCATTCTCATGGAAAAGAACCTACATTCCTGTTGCAGAGAAGCTGAAGGAACTTCCTTCAAAGCCCCCAAATCTTTGAAGAGACCTCAGCCCTGTGAGATTACATACGTGTTTGCCAGGGCTGAGTATATAAAGGCAGCTCTTGTGCCCTGTTATCCATCGCTTTGGGGAGTGCAAACTCATCCTGAGCACTCCTGTGCTTGCTTGGCTGGTGAGAACAAGAACATAATGACCAGCACTCTGCTACACAACTCACCCCAACGAAAAGTTACCTCAGTGAGGACTTTGTCTACCACAGGCCAGATGTATTTTAAAGCTTAAGCCTTTGGATTTTACCTTTTCAGGAGTGAAACAGGAACAAGAAGAGTTGCAATAAACTTTCACCTAAAAAAAAAAAGCCTTTAGAAATAATAATAATTTAAAAAAAAAATCATTTTTCTTCTCCTTAACCTTGCTAACGTGAATCATAAGAGTCAGAAAGATAGCCAAGCAACAGCATTGTTTGAGACACAACCATAAGTATGAAAGAGCCGTCATTAGGGGTTATTCTTTACAGAGGACTGAAAAATTTTAGTATTTTATTGAGACAGAGATAGGCAAGTGGTCCATCATTTGGTTCAACAAAGCGCAATTTGCTCAAGTGAACCAACATGATTTTTCTACTTTTTCCCCCCAGCTTATTTATAAGGTCACTGACCTTAGCTGACACAAGGCACTGACCTGGAGACTCAGCTGCTCATTTAACAACTCCGATTCATAGCCTAATAAGCAGGAGCAATCCCATGCGAGGGGATGCCTTAATTGGCCTCTCAGATGAGAGCTCATTACCAAGACAAAGTAAAGGCCACATGCCACCCACAGCTACGCAGCCTTAGCAAGGGAAGTGAGTCTAGGTGTGCATAAAAGCTTTAGGTTTTCCTCCAAATTGGAAGAGATATCTGAATTTTTTGAGGCTCGCTTCTGTAAGAAAATTTATACGAGGTTCCTTACCTTCAAATACAAAGCTGTACTCGAACAGAAGAATAGTTTGATATTTAGTACCCATAAAACTTATCTAACCCTTATAATGCAAATAGCATAAGCTCATTGATTTCTGCTTGCAAAAAATCAGAAAGTGGAACCACTTTCAGGTGGTTTTATACGTAGGCAGACAAATGCAAACCAAACCGTAAACAGAACACAGACACAGAGAGGCAGCCAAAGCCCATCTGCTGCCCAAGCTTCCTCGCCAACCCCAAACACCCACGGGCATTCGAGGGAGGGGGGGTGGCCCAGGCGGTGGGGATGTAACGTGGGCAACAGAGGCCCCATGCACATTAAATTGTGCAAAGAAATAATGCGCAACTGCTTTCAGCACAAGCGTCGGTGTGCACAAGTTTAATGGCAAGAAACTGAAGTGCCGTAAAGCTGAACATGCCTGGGAGGACACGGCCCAGCCAGGCCTGGGAAAGCTGCTCCCGACAGAGCCAAGTGGCTGAGATGCTCCTTCCACTCCGTGGCTGCTCCTGGCGCGGAACGTTTTTCCTATGCACCTCTTTTCGCTGCCAGCGCTCCTGCTGCAGGCCCTGGCAGGGGAAGGGGAACTACAGAGACCACAGGAATGCATGGAGCATCCGAGCACTAGAATGTGATCCAGGGATGCACACAAAGGATCCTCCCTTTCTCACATAGCTTTCATTGACTTGGGAATCCTGAGAGCAGCTTTCCGGAAAAACAGCATTTGTCATGATCAGAATCTCAAAATACATCTTTATTTCTTAAGCTATTCCATGAATTATACTCTAATACTGACACCACCTGGAAAACAAGAGGAAGCACATTAGATTAAAATGCAATAAGAAAGGCAAAAATTGAACCAAACCCTGTGGATGAGGTGGTAACAAAGAGCTTCAGAAATGGGCCAAAAGGTGTTGTCAATGGCTACAGACCCCTGCTTTAAGTAGACACCTTGAAGATGACAATACAGAGTGAAAAGAGGACAATGTTTTTTCCCAGTGTTTCCAAGAGCAGAAACTGAAAGCACAAGATACTCAAGATTTATCAGCGATCACAGTACACCACAAAGTATAAACTGATTCTGAAAAGTCAAGAAAGTGTGCAGCAGTGTCTATCTTTTCTGGTTTGGTTTAATAATTAATTTCACTCATAAAAGTGATTTGCACTGGAAGCTGCTTCCTTGCCCTCCAACCATTGTGGATCTCCTGCATTGTGAATTTCCATGAGATTCCTTGAAAACAGTTCAAGATTACAAGTCCTGAAGAATAAATGGTCTTGTGTAATTTCTCTTCCATAACATAAAACAAACAAGCAAAGAAAGAGAGAGATCTTAAGAATCTCGGCAGGATCGAGAAAAGAAACAAACCCGCAACCCACTGATCAACTGGCAGCTGGTGCTATTGGTAGGGATAGGAATCTGAGGGCAAAATTCGATGGACATTCCTGACGAAATTGAGTAAGCGCTTCCAGGAAATTGGAGAGAAACCTCTTCTCTTCTTTCTTTTGTCCTCTGCACAATACCCAAATATTTCAGAAGGCAACATTCCCCCCTTCCACACACACACAAAAAAACCCCAAATCTACCCACATACAATTAAATATTTAGAGAAGCATTTCCTTACTCATAGCCTTCCCCAGTTTCTCCCCATGCCATCTTTTCCAAGAAAAGTCAATGTGGTTTTGAAAAGACATTTCTGGGAGCCCTAAGATGAGATTTCGGCATTAGCCTCCAGATCCTGCTAGCCACACAGCCATGACTCTCCGGAAACAAAAAGTTTTGTTTCTGGCATATCTCCAGAAATGGCTGTTCTGACGAAGCTGGGCTGGACTATGTTTTTTATCAGCGTTCTCTGTTGTTTAAAGAAGCCAGATGGTTGGGTCAGCAGTAGTGAGTGGCAAATGGCCCCTGGCTCCCTGACTTTGGGGATGCTCTCATCCTCCCAGGCAATGCTTCACAGCTTCAGCATTACTTCACTCCATGTGGCATACGTGCATCAAATTCCTCCTATTACCAGTTACACTGTGGGATCCCAGATGGTCCACTTTTAGACTGCAATATTTTTCTTTGCTTGGAAAATTATCTGTTTTTCTATATAAATATCACTTGACTCACCTCCATGCACACAGTCTGACTTTCAACAGTTGGTTCATGAGATGAATGTATGTACAGTAAACTGCATAGCTCACAAAACAAGGGAAGAAAAACACTTGTAAAGCTATTTGCCCTCCTAGCTTAGCTTCCTCAGTTGGCTAAAACCTTTCTCAAGTTGCTGAAGTTTTGCAAACACAAAATTGACCCTTTTTAATTGGTCACAGCTGGTTGCGAGTGTTCTTTTGAAATCTTTGCAGGAAAAATCAGAACGGGGCCTTACATTTGGCTACTCTACTTCTATTGTGGTAATTAAGGACGTGATCACATGAGGTGCTGTGTAGTTCCAATCCTCATTGAAGTCAACAGGAGGGAAAACATGCCTGACTTTGAAGATGACATCTAATATCTCACATGACTTGGCCCAACATAAGGATCCCAAAAAGCAAAGCTTAGGCTCTTCAGCATAAGCAGCTCTTAGACCCTGTCACCTGCAGTATGACACGCAGACTGGTGCCTATTTCATGTGAACTGTAGTGAAGATCTCTGCAAAAATCTCAAACCAATGCAAGGCCATTGATACACTTCCTCCATTTATTTGCAAAAATCTAAGCTGAGGCCACAGCTCAGCTAACAAAGATTATAGCAAATATATGGCTATATATTTTCTTTTACCTCTGGTGAGAGGTGAGTATAATCACCTCTTTTAAAGGATAATGGAATCATTAACTGTCGAGTTCAAAATAAAGGTTTGAGCCAACCCAAGAAAGCTTGAAAACAACAAAGCAAGCCATATTTTGTATTCATGAGAGACTTTAAGATTATCCTCTTTTAAAGTAGTAGCTCTTTTTCATTTTCTCTAATGTTTTGGCAATATTTCTGCTATGCATATGTTGTATCACTGATCAACTAACCTGGACAGCTTTAAATAAATATGATAGCATATATCCAAAAAGCTTTTTGTTGTACTTTAGTTGACCTTCAGAAATTCAAATCACAAGCTATAAAATTATTCATAGACTAATTCGTCTATGCTTACATCCAGATTTTTAAAACACACAGCCTGCCCCCGAACACGTCCTGCCAGGAACCTTGCAGGGAATGCCAAGCTGTGCCTCCAGCGCAAGCACCCCTGGCCTCGGGCACACACTGAAAATGGAACTGCAAGGAAATTTGTTTCACAGGTAGAACCCCAGCTGTTCCTTCAGAGCCAGCACATTCTCTTTTGTCTTCAAAACTCACTTCACAAAATATGTATTTTTTAAGCTAAGTCAACTCCTGCATAGCCTTGGCTCCTTTCCTCTCACTAACTTTGAAAAAGTGACTGTCTGCCAGCTATTAAATGCCTAATGTTTGGCTGATGGACAAGCAGATAGTTTAGAATGGAGCAGAGCTTTGCACAAGCTGCCCTTGTTCCGCTCTCTGAGCCAAAAGAGCGAGAGACAAAATCCCAAGGAGGGCACAACTGCTCTGCAGGGCTATGAGGAATCTCCTCTGGCCTCAGGTGCCTCTTCCCTCTGCGGCAGCAAGTAAAACCTCCAAATCAGGAGGCTGCTTGTGACTCAAAGTATTTTGGCTGTTGGAAGAAGGTGCTCTGCTCAACTTAGCCTTAACAGTGGAAGTGTCTGATAAACTGAGAGCAGAAGAACAACTGCTGCTATTTAATCCCACAAACACATTTTAAGTTGGTTTTGTGAACTGTAAAAACGTGGAACATTAAACACAGCATCTTGCTACTGTCAGACGTAAACCTTGTGCTGCTGTTCGGTTTGGCCTAGAAGGTACCCGAGTTGCAGCAGGACACACACTCACTGCTGCTCTCCTCCTGTCGGAAAGGAAGGTCTGGCTCCTGGGTCCACAAAGATTCTGCAAAGCACGCTCTTTGGCTTCCAAAGAAAACCCAAGCCTTTCCAGTTCTGACTTTCATGTCCTCGAATCCCTTGCAGTCATTTGTCTTTCTCTGAGCGTCCTCTCCAGCGAGAACGCTGCAGGAAACCTGTCTATTCACCCTCTGCTCCAGCCGAAAAGCAGCCCATGCAGAAACACTCCAGAGGCTTCCAACTGACCAGTTTGAAGGGATTAGCAGGAGAAATAGGGTCATTAGTCAATCAAACATCACAGAGGGCATGTCAAATGCTTGTGTAAATGAGGGCAGTGCTATAAAAGAAAAAACAATAATGCTCTCTGGAGCAGCGACGAAGCCCTTTCAGCTGGCTCTGCAAAAGCAGCCGCTAATGGCAGGCGCCGCTCGCTTACAGCTGACCTGTCCTTTGTGCAAAGCTAAAGGAGATTCTGTCTGGCCGAGTGTTCCAAACGTAGCCGGGCTAATTAAGGAGGGCCCCGTGTCCGTGGCACAGCGAGGCTGCCGCACAGCAGCCCCGAGCCCGCGTGCGGCTGCAGGGAGCCGGGCTGCGGCGAGGCGCGGGGC
>VZSV01000124.1:280829-293443 GCA_013398735.1 Nothocercus julius | reverse complement strand
CAGGCCCCCGCGCTCAGCCGAGCGGGTTCGTTCCAGACCGACCCCGACACTTCCCCCCGGCCCTGCAGCAGCGACACGGCCTCTCCCGAACTGCAGTCCCCGTCAGAGCGCGTTTCTCTGCCCTCCCGTCCATTTTAACCTCACGAGGTCACGCTCGTGCCTCTTGCAGACGCCCGAACCCGGCCGGTTGGCACTAGCGCTTCCCGCACAGCTCACAGATGGCAGTGCATAGCAAGATCACCATGTTCTGGATCAGCCAACAAGAGTGTCTTTTTTAGCCTTCTCCATCGCTGTTGCCTCCTCTGGTGACCTCCTGCTTCATCTCCTTTGCAGGGGGCAGGAGTTGGCACCAGAGCCCGGCACATCGTGTGCTGTGCAGCTCCAGCCGCTCTGTGCGACCGAGAGCTTCAGCTTCCCAGCACTTGGTGGGACTCAACTTTTCAACACCTTGAGGCCCCTCATCCTAATCCTCAAGAGCTTTGACTGGGTTATTCACTCCATGTGGAACTTATACGGCATCTCAGGTGCCACTTGCGATTGAGAAGCTTCGTTGGAAAACCAATCTTATCAGTAATCAGAAAGGAAGGGAACCTGATGCCAATCTAGAAATGCAAAGGGTGCCTCGACTCCAGCCATCTTCCTGCCCACCCTGGCCTGAGCAGATGAACCTCCAGGAGAAAGGGCAGTGCAAATGCAGTACGTGGTGACAGAGTGACGGGCCGACGAGATGCGACAAGAAGCAGGCACCTCGCAACGGCACCGCCGATGCCACGTTTATAAGGTGTGACCTGACAACTCCAGGGGATGTTATGAGCAAGTACAGCTGTCAGCGTCAAACAACAATGCAGGAGAATGACAAAGAGGCCAAATTCTCTTTGAGATCCACGCACATCTCCTTGGAGCCATTAGTGTCTAGACCTCTTGGCTTCAGGGACATTTTACAGGGTGTTCCTATCAATTTTTCCCTCTCTTTCTGAGTTATTTGCTCCCAGCGGAGCCCATGTGCTCTGCAGATTGCTAAGAGAGTCCTGACTCCACAACTCAGCGATAGCCAGTTTCTCACCTGTAAGTGGTTAGAAGCCCAGGAGTGCAGGCTGGGAAAGGCAACAGCACCTTCCTTGTGCAGGCAGCGAGCAGGGCCCAGGCTGAGCCCGGCGGCTGCAGCGGGGCAGGCTCAGAGCCCAACGGGCTGGATCGACCCGTACCTGCAGCGGAGCTGGGACCCGGTGTTTCACAGCTCTATTTAACATATCCCATCGAATACCTTTTTTTTCTTTCTCAAAAACTTCAGGCTGCATCACAGTTCCACCTTAAACTCAGTGGTATTAAACCACAGCCACGTGTTTGAATGAAAGCAAAGCGCTGTACATCAGAAATACATGGTTCTCCTGGCAAAGAGGTAATATAGAGGGTCAAACGCTTATATTTTCAGGATCACACAAGTATAAAACAGGCTTAAATGAAAAGAACTCAGATATAAATATGCTAGCATGTGAGCTCCAGCAAGGCGCTTGGAAAACCCGTGCACACCTCTACGCGTCAGCTGATGCCAGGTATGTTGAGGGCTGCGTTCGACTCCGGAAACTGAAGCCTCTCTGCCGTAAACACAAGTTCCACGTTATCAAGTCAGTGCTTTTGCATGCTCCTTCCTCCCCTTCCAGGCCCCAGACCCTAGCAGTGCTCTGGCAGCGCCTTCTCTTGATTTTTCAAGTTAGTGTCACTATCCTTGTGCAGACAGCCAGGGCCAGTTGTCCCTAGGAGCTGTTACAAAGCAGATAAAAAGACACAAGCTGCCTATCACAAGGAACATTATTTAAGATGCTTCAAGCACTCAGCTTTAGCAAAACACAGAAGGGCTTGGCTGAAGGGTTGCTGGGACTGCAGAGAGAGAGAGCAGCTCGTGAGGAGTGGGAGCGGAGAGGCAGGAGCAGACCGCCAGTTAACCCGTGCTACGCCGAGGCATCCTGCTCGCCTCTGACCTTCGCATTCATTTCTTCCCTGCTGAAGTTCTATTTAACTGATATCACCTTCATTCTCACTTTGAAATAAAAAGTTTATAGAATAGAAGCAATGGGAAAGCAAGGACTTTGAAATCTGCCCTTCTGCTTATGTTGCAGCTGCAATACATATACTTCTGCCTTTACTACTCATGCAAAAACATGTAAACAAGAAACATATAAGTATGAGCAACCAGAAGGACTTATGCATTATAAGAAAGTAAGCAGCAGTGGCTGGCGGGGCACGTCACCAACAAGTGGGAAATCAATATAGACAGTCAAATTCTTCTACGCTTCTGGAAGCACAGAAATTCTTCAAATGCTTCTGGAAGCAGCAGCTCTTCTTCCAGAAGAGCTGGACCTCCTTCAGGTTTTTACCCCCAGTGAGCGGAGCAGTGCAGAACTTTGCGCACCCTTTGAGCTGCTCTCTCTGATTAGGCTGATGGGTTAGGAACACGTTCTGACCAGCTGCTGAATTTCCTTTCCCTGCTTCCTTCCTGGCTGCAATTATTCATTTCCCCTGCAGGAAAGTCGTTACAGGACTCACCTCTGAGTTCATCTGAGGCTATTACCTCTCGCTGATACCAAAGCATTGGGCACCCACAGAGTTTCCTCTGACACAGTGGGGCTGCTCTCCTATATTGCAGGCTTTTGAATGGGAAGAATAACAATTGGCTTGCTAGGCACATCAGGCTTTTTTTTACCTTCACTTTAAGCATCTTAGCAGAAGGAAGGTATACCCAGCCTTTTTAGAGAACAAAAGAAGAGGGAAGGAGAGAGAGGGAGAGAGGGAGAGATTTCCTTATATTGTAGATCAATTACAATCAGAATCATTTTTACAATGGAGCCGGCAACCACTAGCTTTCCTCCCCTGATGGCAAGGCAGCTAGGACTCCAAATGCGTTATGGTTTGCATGCCTATTACCTGAAGCAAAAGCAAAAGCTACTTTGCTACAATGAGGGTGGGAGGCACCTCCAAATTCAAATTCATTACCATCCAATTGTGTCATTTTGTAAATGGGCACAAAATTAATAGTCTATCCCAAGCAATGTATGCAATTCTGCCTTAAGAGTGCTGTTTGTTTCTACAATAGTCTCAGATAAATCTGTGTGCTTCTCAGCACAGCTAGGAAGTAGGTAGTTTCATGCCTGTTTTGCAGATAGTTACACTGGGCAAATACAAAAGAGCAGAAAAAGCAGCTACAAAATCCAAAAGGCTCAAGTTGTGGGTCTCTCCTTCAAATCTTATTAGTGCCATCACGTCATTCATGCTAGAAGTTTGCTTTTTCCTCCGCGGCTGATGCTGCTACACTATTGTTAGAGTCCCGCCTGGCCTGAACCCCAAGCCCTTGTCTTTACACTAAAGGGAGAGCAGGCTGAAGGGAAGGACAGCACAGGCTCAAACAAGCCTAAAAATAATAGAACAAATATCTGACCCAAGAGTCTTTCCAAAGGCTCATATCCCTTCAAGAGTAAATTAAGGAATGAATTTCAGTCTCTCATTCCCATAAAGGTGAAGAGAGCAGAGTAGAGAGGAAGCGTAAGCCATTAAGTGACGATACATTTCCAGGCAAAATTCACTGGCTTCTGGAACACAATAGCTAAGCCCATTTTCCGACACTTTGAGTAATTCACATGTGCTCTAAAGCTGCATTAGTTAAAGGCCTCCTCTTCTAAGGAAGGTTTTATAAAAAGCTCTTAAGGGTGCTGAGTAAGAGCAGCTAGCAGACAACTGAGCTATCACGGGCACCTTCAGTCTCACAGACAGCAATTAATGCTGCGTATAACGAAAGGCCCATGCAGGGCTCAGGTGTCGGCTTTCCAGAACTTTTGCCAGAGGGACCTTTTAAATCGCAGGTTTGGGCTTTATTTTAAACATTTAATAGCATTTGGCACCTGAGTAAATGAACAATGCAACTCTGAGACCTCTTTCATGTTATAGGGAGGAAGTTCTACATGAAGGGAAAGTAACACACGGCAGCTCATGGAGAGCCAGAGAAAAAATTTTCTGTCACCCAGTTAAAAACCAAACGAAACCAAAGCAAACCCCGAGCATCCTCAGGGAAAACCAGCAGCCCTGAGAGTGCCAAGGGAAGAGCCCCCTCGGAGGGGGCGACACTTACGGTGCAGACAGCCGGGCTCCGCGCCGCGCTGCGCCCACCC
Source organism: Nothocercus julius (assembly GCA_013398735.1). Classification (NCBI taxonomy): domain Eukaryota; kingdom Metazoa; phylum Chordata; class Aves; order Tinamiformes; family Tinamidae; genus Nothocercus; species Nothocercus julius. The sequence goes on along the minus strand of VZSV01000124.1, from coordinate 289,283 downwards.
CGGGCAGCACTTGTACGCTCTCTGGTACGTCACGGCGTACACCTGCCTGTAGGTCGTGTAATACGCTGTTCTGCAAGAAGACAAAACATCGTTCAGTCAGCGCTAACTCCCCTAGAACGAGGGAACTGGAAAGGACAGAAAATGTGACTCTGGCTGTGGCGCGTAAATAGCAGGAGGAATTTGTGTTTTAAATGTGCTTTTTTTTCACCGCATCTAGCAATGACTGCTGATCCTAAGAGAACACTCTTACTGTAATTAGGAACATGGGAGACCAGTGTACGCAGCTTCTTAGAACATTCCCAGCTCCTCTTCTTTTCTGGGTCATTTTATGGTTCTGGGCGATTGTTTTCCTCCTCTCTCAAACCACTCCTAACGAAGGAAGCAAAGTGTGTTTCAGCCAAGGCCTGCTGACATGAGCAGTGGTGCTAAGGGGTCTGCAGTGAGTAATCCAGAACAACCCCCGACCCACCTTTCTTGCGTTTCTGGAAGAGGAAGAGGCGCCTGTGCCGGCGCTGCGGCGCCGGCAGCTCTGCGGCTACTCGCAGGTGGGAGCTGCGGGAGTAGCACCGGGAGTCACTCTGGAAATCTGATGTCGTGTGTGTGACAAAATCAACAGAGAGAGAAAACTTTTGAAGCCGGTTCTTCAAGAGATGCTTTGGCAGAACATGAAACTACTCCTCCAGAGCAAATCAGACAAACATCAACAAATATTTGGCCAAGCAGACGTGTTGTGCATGCCCACTGAAAATATTTATCCTAACCCATTCCAGTTGCTTTGTCTGAATGTTTCTAAAAAAAATCCTAAATAATGGTGAACTATTAATTCCCCTGAAGGAAATGTTCAGCTATTCTTCTTTGTCTATCAGCCTATGGAAGAGCTGCTGAGAAAAATGAAAGCAGATACCAACTTTTGTACAAGCTGTTAGCAAATTAAGAAGGAAATAGTGGTGCTCCAGAAGCAGCTGAGAAAGCAATTTCCAGGCGCTCAGGCCCCAGAGCAGCTAATGACCAAGCTCAGATCCATCTGGAGCCTCTTGGAATCGGAAGCTATCTGCCAGCCCAGGGCTTGCAGCGTCGTTGCAAAGTACAGAAATGACCCTGCGTAGCTGGGGTAGTGCTAATGCAAAAAGCATTCGCAGTAGAAGGGAACGCTATTGACCCACATGCCAGGATATCAGAAACGCCCCCATAGCCTGAGGCTCGAGCACGCTTCCCCTTGCATCCAAAATCAGAAAAACTGTATGGCAACAGGCAGCACTTTTCTTCTGCCCTGAAGAAGCTCAGAAATGATGAGGAAAATGTGTTGCATGAAAAGGTGCAGGTTAAGTAAAGCTAAACTCTGTTGTTACTTCGTTTAGCAGGGAAGTTGCACAACCAGTAGCAAAAAATATAACTTTACCAGGAATGACTAAGCCCAAGAGATGCTTCATTTGTCCAATAAGAAGCAAATTCTGAGCCTCTGCTCTAGTCGGGTCCGTGTCCTGAGCTCCGTGTGTGGTCGCACATTGGTGGGACAGGAGAAGCAGCCCAGATCACACCGAGATGAATACACCAGTGAGTGCCACCACCACCACCGTGCAACAGGGTTTACCTGCACTTTTATGAAACGCCACAACTGCAGTCACAGCCACAAATTCTATGAAAACAACTGCTTTCATTTTTGGAACACGCAGACCCAGGCGTGCCTGGGAACTGAGCAATGAGGGAAGGATTCCGAAGAGGGCGGTGCTGCGGCCGCCGGTGCCGCAGCCGCGCGGATTGCGGCTCCAGGTGGAAGTGGCCGGGAGGCCCGGCCTGCGCCCGGGGAAGGGAAGCAGAGGCCGCTTTCCTGGCACGAGCCCGGAGGCGCCGCGGCCAGCGCTGCGCCAGCCCCCGGCCGCGTCCCAGGCTGTTGCTTCCGCGCTGCCGGAAGCCGCTCCAGCTGGAGCAGCTCCAGCACGGGCTGCGCAGCGTCCCGTGAATGCCCTAACTGTGCGCTCCAGTGCCTTGGACCGCGCGGCACCAGGGAGTTTGGCACGAGATCCGCAGGCTAACGGATTCAACTAGCTGCAAGGGGAACTCCCCAAAGAGAAGAGACGGCACAACATCCCGCCCGAGCAGAGCCTTCCTGAAACAACTTCTCCCACATTTGTCTCCTAGAATCCCACAGGCTAAACCTCAGCCTCCCTCACGGTCCCACTAGGGTTCTCCTCCAGTCAGCAAGGACGGAGCTTTCGCACCAGGCTGTTCGGATGCCATTGTCTTGCTTCTGTTCCTTGCTTTGCAACGTTGAAGCTTGCATTACACAGTGTAAAGGGACATCTGTGGCTGAAGAATTCCCGGCCTTTGAAGTGGAAGCAGACAAGGCATCTATCATTTCAAAGTCTTCTCTTAAAACAGAGCCAGAAAACAGACTGTTTACTGCCTTATTACCACTACACAGATATCTTCACCAAGATAATTACCAGCAATTACAGGGTGGGAGGAATTCCTAAACCTCAGACTTAAAAGCTGTCTCTAGTCCAAGATGCTTCCTTGGAATTATTACTATAACCATTACTACCACTACTGTTACTATTTTGTGAAGGCTTATAACTGCTTAAGGAGGCAGGAGAAGCACATGGATTGTGCACATAGTAGTGTGGACACCAGTGCAGCTAAGCAAAGTTCTTTATTTGCACTGCTGCACATATTCATAATCCCCCATCCACCACCTTCCCTGGCTTTGGCTCCCAGCTCTCAGTTAAGGCCTCTCGCTACACAAATGCTGCTATGATTGCCTGAACATCTGCACCAGTTTCCCACCTAGAATACATTTGAATTCATTTCTGACACGTGCAGCTTAACTGCACGCTGCCCTTACGTGGCACCGAATTTGGTCCTGCACGCGGTGTCGTGTCAAAGGAAACCCTACGAGTCAGCCCCAAACGAGCGCCTAGTTAATACCACCGTGACAGCAGCTACCCAGCTCCATGGAGCCACCCTGCACAACTGCCTCCTCTAAGAGACGCGGTGGCAGCCTCGTCTCCCGACGCGCCAGCCCTTCCCTTAGCCCGTTTCATCGCAGCCAGGCAAGCAGCCTCCGGCAGCCGTGCTGGGGGCGCAGAGATGATCGCTGGTGTGTGTCTGCTGTTAACAAACTCCTCACCGCGGTGCCAACAGCAGCTCAAGACCACAGCTGAGCTGCTGACAGCATCCTGCACTCATCTCATTTTATTCCAACAAACCTTACATTCAGGCTTCTCAGTGCTAGCTGGAAGAAAGCCCAACAGCGGTAGCATATATTATTTATTGATTCAGAGGATTAAAACCCAAAGGGGTCAATGTATCAAGCAGGCCAAACTACTCCACAATAAGGCAGAGAATTTTGTCCCAGGATGCAAAGAGAAAGAGAAAATAATTTTCAGCTTCATCTTAGCTTACTGTAATGAAACCTAACTATGTGTTTTTTTTTTTTTTCACGAGCATTTTTTCTCTAGAATAAAATTTTCCTCGTTTAATATGAGTTTTACTGCTAATAATGCACAGTAGACCTCCTTGGACTGCGAGATTGCCTTGAGCCCTGTAAAACTTCAGAATGACATTGGCACGTCTCCGTTTCAAAGCCGAGACATTTAAAGCTATAGGAATAATGGCCGTGATGTGATGAAGTAACTTCATTAACATGCCACGATCACAGGAAACAGATGTCCTACCTAGTCAGAAGGGTGGAAAGAGCACCCCAAAATGACAGAACTCCTTTTGAACACAAACAATATATCTTCTGTTCACGAAATGCTGAACAGCTGGAAGAGTCTCGACAGAGAGCTCCTAGGAGTCGTGTCCCGTCACACACACATATCCCAGGTAGGGGCAGCGCCTCCTTGAGCTGGATCCACTTCAGGTTTACAGAATCTCCCAGATTCCCCTGGTTTTAGCCAAGAAAAACATCCAATTGAACAGCTCTATTACCTACAGCTAATTTATGACTGCGGAGCCCCAGGTCTCTCTCTGCACTCAGCTTTCCGTTTGAGTCCACCCTAAACGAACTGCTCCGTTACCCTAACGCCACAGCCTGGGAAACCCGGTGCAAATCCCTTGGCCTGCAAGGCGCTCGTTAGCGCAGAGCCCTCGCGCGTGCGGCGTTGCAGAGAGCGCTCAAATCGCCTGCAGACCAGCACAAAGAGCAAGGCAAGCTTGAGCGGGAACACGTACCTCCAGTCGTAGCCCGCACACCACCGCTGCCCTCCACAGTCTTGCTTCCACACTTTGACCATGCGAGCAACGGGCCGGACACACGGCTGCCTGTGCCCCACTATCACCAGCTCTTGCTCCGCACAAACATTCGGCCTGTCACAGAGAAAGAGACGTTTATGGGAATCTGCCCACTGCTCAGGGACGAGGGCAATGCCCCCGGCCTAGGCGGTCTAAAACGGCACCAGCTACAGGTAACTTCATAGTGCTTATTGCAACGAGGAGCACCAAATAGCTTTTTCACCAAATATAACTTAGTAGTTCTTATCTAAGAATGAAGAAGGAAATAATTGTCGCTGAATGAATGAATGACAAGACATTGTTTGGGACTGTTTCTGCTACTTCTAATTCTAAAAGGGCTTGTGAGTTTTCACAAAACAAGAAACAAAAACTTTCTATAACAGAAGTTTAAACTAAATAATTCAAAAATGGTGAAGAATAGAGATTGCAGCTGGCATCTTACTGCTGCAGGACATTCAATTACACCACTGTTACAGAAAGCCTGGAAATGCCTTTAGGATTAATGGCATGTTTCCCCAATAGCTTTGCTGGAAAATCTTTCCTTGTCATTCCCACATGTGGCCACTGCGGAGTTGTTCGACTAGTAAAGCCCCACACACATCAGTTCACTAATATAATAGACCCAAGCGCTAATGGTGGATGCCAGAGAAGCTGCTTCATTTTGTGACTGTCTCCACAAACAGCAAGCAGCAAGTTCAGCCGCCTAACAAATATCAAAGTTTGTATTTGAGGAAATCTAGAGGAGGGTAAATCCCAACCCTCAGGATGTCTTTTGCTGCTAACGCACAGATATCTCAATTCTTAGCTGTCTGCACTTCTAAACAAAGAACGAAAAGGATCCCCAACTGAATTTGGCAGCAGCAATGTTTTGGCATAATTCATTACAGTGAGGAGAGGTTTTTGTGTGCCCCGTACAGCGGATTTGTGTCCAGCAGCATTGTCTGCAATGCCCTATGGGAAAGGACAGCACTTCCCAGGGCCTGGCATTTTCTTTTCTCTGATACCTTGGCACCCATCTCATTTCTAGTGTCTTATCCAAGATGGCCTAAAAGTATTTGTTAAAACATCTCAGACACAGGGAGAAAAAGGGTCTTTGCAAAACCCCTGCCTGCTGATAAGGAGTCCTCTCTGTCCTAAAGCAAAAAGTTAAAAGCATAAGGGAGAGTAGTTTGGAGTTCGGACACTCTGCAAAGCTCTGCAAAGTTCAGTTACAAAAAGAAATGGAGCAGCCCCCCCTGTATCAAGAGATCGTCTTCTGGCGGGAGACCAAATCTGTAAAGAAGTTTTCCAAAGGGGGCAAACAATTAATGCCAAAGTGTAACTGTAACATTTAATTAAAATGAAAGGACTTCTAAAGTAAAAGCAAAAGAAGAAAAAAAAATATTACAAAGAATGCAATGAGAGAGATACAAGCAAGAGCAATAAAAAGTAGCAGTTCTTTGGAAAAGAAAAAAAATGCAGACTATTTACACTACAGTAATTGCCTCTCCTGCTCACACAATAACAGCATTTCAGTTACAACAATGAATTACCTCCCACAAGCAATGACTACCCAAATTTTCAAGTTTCTCTTCACCTTTATGCATATTTGGTACTAGATTAAAGACAGAACAAGCCCCCTTCTCCATCCTCTTGCGATTTTTAAAATTTGTACTTCTGTTTTATTGTTTTGCTGCTCTACAGAAACACTGGCGATACTCTCTTCTTGGTACTTACATATGGGGCTGCAGCTTGTTCCCAGAGGCAAGAGAGGATATTCGCAGCGCCAGGATGACTGACAGTGCCAACATGTGCAGCTCCATTGCAGCAGTTCCTCTGTCTTCCCCAAGGTGCTTCTGGTGGGTGCCCAGGAAATTCCGCAGCCTCCCTTCTCAAGCAAGATCAGCGCGTTCCTATTCCTCAGGAGCCCCGCTCACGGCCGCCTCCTGCTTCTCTTTCTTGCGCAGAACAAAGCTATGGAGCATGCCGGGAGTCTTGCTGGGCTTCACTGGGAGAGCAGATTTATCGCTCCTGGATGCTTTCTCCCATATGGGCTTGGATCAGCAAGCTTCTTCAGTCCATGGGAAATCATTCTAAGGCAGATTGTCACTATTTTTTCCCCAAACCAAACCTAGCTTCTTATGCTCATTTGCTTGCAGTGAAATAAAATGAAGTGACTTTTCCTTCTTGCATCTTGACAAGGTCCAAAAACTTGGTGGCTCAGAAGCTCTTGGTTCAGCCCAGGAATGCAGCCCCACGTGGCTTCAGCTGATCCACTTCACAAAGCAGCGCATAAACCGGCACTCAGGAAAGGACGGGGAAACAGCGGGGGCTGCTCTCCTGTGCACAGCGAAGTCCACCTCCCACAGGACTTTTCCAAAAGTAGGCAGTGTTTTTGATTAACCCATCCACCGAGCTAATGCCAAACTCCCAATACCCCTCCCAGCTTCCTTCCTGAGGAGATTCCGAGTAACACGCATGCAAAGAGCGGCTTTCCTGAGTTTCAGGAGAGTAATGAGACCTTCCTGCTGCCTTTCCCAGGTCCAGTTCCTTTCACTCACATGCTCTCTTGTTTCTTTTCTTGCTGACACTCACAAATCCCTCCCACCAGCTGTGTCCAGCCCCAAAGAGAGGAGGGGGAAACCCTGCAGAACAGTAGCAGAAATCACTTGGTTTTGTGGCAGTTCTTTTGCACTACCCAAGGAGAACTTTGGTACGGATCCTCCAAATTGCCATTCTCCAGCAGGTCTTAGAATTCCCCACAGAGATTTTACCTTCCCTGTGCTGTCGAACAGGTGACATTAACGACTCCCCAAGGAAACTCTGATGTGCACATAACACCAACAAGGAAAAACCCAACCACCAACTCTCTTATGAAAAGCAGGGGGAATCAAAGGAGCAGAAAAGCACTGCACCCTTGCCCTGGTGTAGAGCCAGGCAAAGCTGCCCTTTGGAAAACAAAACAAAACAAAACAAACAAACAAACAAAAAAGCCACAGAATAGAACAAGGACACTCTTACAAACAACGGAAAGTGTGGATGACTTGCAAACAACGCATTCTCCTGAGTGTTGTAATTAGCATCACAGCTGCCTGCATTCTACCTATGGAAATCCGAGAAAGCAAAAGCTACACACATCTCAAAAAGCCCAGATATGCAGTATCTTACCCCCACTTTACGTTTTCCTGTCTGAAACCAAATCGAGTAGGCAGCTTCCCTTGCTGGGTGCTCAACATACACACAGAGCACAGTTCTTGTTCCCAAAGAGTTTACTAGAAAAGAGAATCTTACGTGTTGCTGTCTTCCTAAGTTCAATACACAAAACCATTGTTGGCACTTGAAATACAACTTATACTTGCCCAAAGTGAGTAAGAAAGCAAGATCTTTCTAAAGAAAACAGCTAACTAAAATGACCAGAGAACCCAAGTCTTGCAATGCTTCTCTGAAAACATCATCACTTCGAAATAAAGGATCTTCCAGACCTAAGAGGTAGTAAGGAAGAAAACACCTTCCATTGTTGCTGGCAAAGAAAGGCAGCTAAACACCAAAAAGCCACCCAAAACCTCACTGCATCTCAATTCCACCGCCCCAACCAGGGAAGGGGAAGGCAAAGCAGCTCCCCCGATCAATAGGTCGCCCTGGGAAAAGCCCCGCTCCAGGCACCCATCTCGCAGAGCGCCAGGAACCGCAGGGTCGGGTGCGCGGGGCTCTGCAGGGCGAGGGGCCGCTTCGGCGGCGGGAAGGGAAAAGGAGCCTTCGCCGCCCCGCAAGCAGCTCCGGAGCTCCGGAGCTTGGCGTGTGGCTCCCTCTCCAGGGCGCGGCGGGCCGGGCACGGCAGGGGAAGGAAGCGACGGCTCCGGGCACGGCTGCAGCGCCGGCCGGAGCCCCCGGCCCGGTGCCGGCCCGCGGCCGAGCTGCGCGCCCCGCTCCGCTGCGGCCATCGTGCTTTGGACGTGCTGGGGGAAGGTACCGACTGCAAAGCCAAATTAACGGTTCCTTTGTTAAGTCCCGTTAAAGCCAGGAATGAGGTTTCCCACTAAAACACGCTCACGTGGGTAGGGGTTGCAGGCAGTACAGCAGAAATTCATAAAACACACGTGAAACACGTGAAAGGTGGCATCTGAAAGCCAGCAGCGGGTGCAGACTCCGTTCAATACGCTTGCACATGTGCCCCAATACACTCGCGGCGGCCCAAAGCGAAGCAGTGCCAGAACGGGGCTTCTCCGGGAGCGAGCACAGCGC
>VZSV01000124.1:215675-264052 GCA_013398735.1 Nothocercus julius | reverse complement strand
AAAATCTTCAATTTAAAGCTAAGTGTCTCTTGACTACCTTTCCAAAAGCAAGAGAATGTTGACAAAATAATGTCTAAACTGGATATATCTGTGGTCTCAGGGAAACTGCATCTGTGTCTTTACCACCACTACAGCTTTAAGAGCTTTAGGTTATTTTAGGAGGCAAAGGGCAGACAGTAACATCTGATACTGTCAAGAGCAATCATGACTTCACACTTACATGAAACTCAGTTGTATTGAGAATGTGACGACCATCCGGACTCCAGCATGAAGCCACCAATCCCGCTGAGCCCTCGTCAATCTTACAGTGCCAGTCTGGCTGTTCCAAGGACCAGACCTAGGCAAGAGCAGAAATCAGACGGTCTGCATTAAACGAAGAGATCACCAAGACCTCTGCTTACAGGCACACACCACAGCTGGGAAAGCAAGCTCCTGCCTCGCATACTAGAGAGGTGAGGAAACCTCTGGAAGCCCGGGGCCATGAAGGACTGGCTTTGGATCCCACTACAAAAGTAAGCTACACATCTCTGTGCATTAACACAAATTGTAAAATAAATTTTATTCTGTGACAAATTTCTGAATGCTTAAAATAAGGTTTTTTTTTTTTTTTTAGCCTATTCAGCAAGTCTGCATAAAATTATTTCCTGCTGAAATAAAAAGCTAAGATGCTTTCCAGTTTTGTTTTAAATAACTTTCCTAAATATTTTCATTTTAACTGCTTGTTTTCAAACTAAGATTTTTATCGTGGTTTCAAACATAATGGCATGCTGGGTCATCCTCAAAGCATCAGCTACTTCAGCCAAAGCACTGGAGTAGCAGTTGCCACTAAGAAGCTCTCAGACCACACGCGAGTCCCATGACAGCAAGTAGTTTCTATTCTGTGTTTGTCCTTACCTGAACAATCCCTCTCTTGTACATGGCACATAACACAAAGAGAGAATCAGATGACCATTCTATATACTGAATCTGATCCAGGCAAGTGTACAGCTGAAGAATCTGGAGGGTGTTCACATCTCGAATCACCAGACGGTACTGCACACACGAAGCCTGACCAAAAGCAAAAACAAAGCTGCATTCGTGCATCACCACTGGATTCATGAGAACTGTGCTTTCTACTGCATCGTGACAAGCTGCTGTGCCGCCGTATCGACGCGGCGTTTTAGAAGCTATCAGGACTTTCAGAAAGACTTGACACAAGCCGTGCGCTCTTCCGTCTCAATTATTAAGACTCACTCTGACTAAAAGTCTCTGACCGTTCAGCCACGCTACGTACGTAGCTAGGCTTTCACGGGATCGGCAGCCCTGCTAGCGTGTCAGCGGCGGCGGCCGTGAGGCCGAGCACCGCGCACGGAGCGGGCGGGCAAGGCGAGGGCGTCGGAACGGCCGGGGCCGCCTATCCCGGCGGCCAGGAGCGCGGGGCCGGGCCGGGCGCCGCTCCCCCCGCAAGCTGAACTCAGAGGAAGCTTCAAGGACGGTTCTCACCCCCCGCGGGAGGGAAGAGGCTCCGGCGGGGCCCAAAACGGTGCTAAACTCGGCGCTAAATTCGGCGCACTGCGCAGCCCCGCCGTGAGAGGCCCACGAGAGGCTTCGGGGACGCGCCGGCAGCCGCCGGGTCCCGCGCTTGCTCCGGGGCTGCCCGGCACCCCGCCTGCCGCTCTGCCGGCCCGCCCGCCGCCTCTCCCGCCGCCGCGGCCCTCGCCAGCCGAACTCACCAGGCACTTCCCGTCGGGGGAGAACTTGCCGAGCAGGCCGGAGAGCCTGAACAACTCCGAGAAGTTCATGGCGGCTCCGCCGGGCCACGGCGGGAAGGCTGGGGGGGAGGGGGGTGCGGCGCCCGATTCAAACAGGGCTGCTCCGCCCGCCGCACCCTAACCGCCTCCCGAGCCGGAAGCGGCGCGAAGGGGCGGGAGCAGACGCGCCAGACAGCCAATCGAAGCCCGAAGGTGGGCGCCACGCGGCACGCCGGGAGTCGTAGTCCCCGGGGGGGGGCACGCCAAGCCTCCGCGCGCGCGCACGGCGGGAGAGCTGCGAGCGCGGGAGCCGCGCTGAGGGACGCGGGCAGACGTGACGTGACGCGACGTGACGCGACGTGACGTGACGTGAGGTGCGCGGGCAGGTCAGCGAGTCCCTCAGGCCTCGGCGAGTCCGTCACGCAGACTACCTCTCTCCGTCGGCCAGCCAGCCTGTCCCTCGGGCAGCGAGCCCTGCACTCAGGCCCGCATTCATTCTCGCAGTCCCTCGGTCAGTCAGTCCACGCCAGGCTGCGGGTGGTGCGAGGCGTGCAGGAGTCAGTGGTCACCAGCGGAGATACAGGGAATTCCTATGCCAGTAGGATGCAAACAGGAGGAGATGCCCAGCGCTGCGCCGTTGGACGCCGGCTCCTCAACCCTGCGCCTGCAGGCTTCATCCCTCGCGGTCCAGGACAGCTGGCAAAGCCCTTTTGCAATGAGAAGAGGTCCCGCTGATTTATTGACCAGACATTTATTGGAAAGAAGTGTGTGCCCACTCCCTTCCTGAGCCTCAATTTTTGATCTCATGTGGCTTTCAGACTAACTATCGATGGTAATGAAAAGAATGGGCAAGAAGTTGGGTCAGTTTTCTCAGCCATGCAGGTTGCACTGACATGTATCAGTAAAGCAGAGTGCAAACTGGATTTGAAAAAAAGAAGGCCTTAAAGATTTGTGAGAGATCTGGGCACCACCAGTAAGGGAGAGCAGATGGCGCAGCTCACATTAAAGTCTATGTGCGGGTAGATAACGTGGGCAGGTTGTACAGCTGTGGTTTACAGCCCTGGGATGTGCTGAAAAGGCCCTGAAAATGTGTCCCCTGCAAAAGCTGGGAAAAGAGGGAAAATTTTCTAGCTCTTGCTGCCTCCTTGTGAATGTTATACACATTATGTCCTGTTCAATCAGTGCCTATGGAGCTGTGATATGCGAGGGAAAGGGCACTCGGTCCTGCTGCCCTTTGGAGGACGATCTTCCGCTGCGGGCAGCAGCGAGGTGAAATCTGGTGCCCTTGCAGGTTGAGGATGAGCGAGTCATTTTGACTAGTGCAAGTACAAGAATAACTCCAGCCCAGAGATCTAGTGATGCTGGTGTGGTACCCACGAAGTCTCCTTTCTTCTCCAGCCATGATTAAACACTGCTGAGAGCCTGCGGCTCTGCGCTGCTCTTTGGCTGGAGCCCCTGAAGAGGCAGCTAGCCCCGTGGGGCGCTTTGGCAGCGGCCAACAGCTTAATTCCCCAGCACGCTTGGCTGAGCTTTCCCCACCCCCTTGCAACTGCCTTGTGTTCCAGGAAGGAGTGCATGAGCCTTAGCCACACTTTTCACATAGCTTTCAACAGCTCCAATGTCATTGCCTAGGCGACCGGGACGCTACTTGATTGCAGTGCAGTAAATAACATAGATCCTCAATCCCAGGCCGCTCCTGTCTGCGGGAGACCTCCGGGGGAACTCGAAGCGCTTGGGGAGCCAGAGCAGGTAGGAGGAAAAAAACAAAAGGAACCCCTTCCTCTTTGTTTTTGTGTTACTCAGCACAGACCCTCTCCCAGTTGCTTGATAATGCAGCTGGAAGATGGTTTGTGGCAGCTTTGCTCTGTAGGGTAGCTACATTATATAAACGGATCTTGAAAAGTGGTCCAAAGTGCCTTAGATGAAGTTACAGCACGTCTGGAAGGAGAAACAGCAAAGCTTTGAATGAAAAAGCAGAGATGGGGATAAATACAGGCAGGATGCTGTGGCTTTTTGCCCTCTGCCAGAGTTCACTCAGGGCTGCCGAGCTCCACGGGCTCAGCGGAGTCAGGTTTTTGCTCTGAGCTGATGCTTAGCTGGTAGCTGCAGGGAACGGGAGTTAGTCTTTTAGTCTTCTGCCCCACCACAAGGCTGCTGGTGGTTTGTCTTGTCTGTTGACTCCTCTATCCATGAGATAGGCTTCCTAACCTACCTCCCTGCTCCTTCTGTTTTTGTGTGCACTGCTGTCCCCAAGAAGCGCCTGAGAGTGTGCTCGGTGCCTCACTGTGCCCTGCTCCTCCCTGCAATAAAGTCAGGGCAGCTCAGCTTGTAAGCATCATCTCCAAACAAGACTTCAGCCTCCTAGCTATGCCTACGGTACCCTTTATGGAACCTTATATTGATGAGAGAAGGGAAATGGATTTGTAGTAATTCTAAGAATATGTTCTGAGACTGTGGTCAGAACACAAACCATCAGTCTCATGGTTGGGTGCAATGCTGATTCACCTGCTGCTTGTCTCCAAAGAGCTGGTTTTCTGTCTTACAGCAGCTCTCATGAATCTCAGTGCACGCTTTTTATTTCCCTCATAATCCGTACACTGAGGTAGGAAAGACTGCTCCAGCTGGGCTGTTACTGGGGCTGGCGTGGAATTTCTGATATAGCCAAAGTCAAGGCAGCGGGGAGAAAATCAGAACGCAGCGCATTTCCACACTAATCCTTTGGAAATCACTTCAGTGACAATTCCCATGGGAGGGAAGCGCACAGAAGAAATAGGGCGCCTGGGGCGTACCCAGCCGTTCACAGCGCGCAGCCAGCAGCACCATGGGGACACGGCAGCCCCCAGGAAATTACCAACCCAGCAGTGCACTGCCCAGCTCCCCTGGGCAATGAAGGTGGGAGACTTGGCCTTTCTATCCTTGGTGCCTGCACCGCTGGCCTTCTCCTCGCTCTGCAGCTTCCCTGCAATGCACTAACTAGCAACAGAGGGAAGCAGCAAGCCAGTGAATGGTGGAGTTAGCTTGGGAAAGCGTGCGGCGAGAGCGCTCTCCCGAGGGAACACGTGCAGAGCGCAGAAGCGGCATGAATGCCAAGCACCAACCCCTCTTGTTAGTGTGTGGCATTTGTCCCCCTCTAAAAGCCTGTAACAAATTAGGTGCGAGTCCTGCCTACACCCCCCGCTTGTTCTTGGGGGCTGCAGTCCCCTACGTCAGTCACGCCAGGCCTGTGTCAATGCCCCACCAAAGGTCACCTCACACAGTCTTGCTCCCCACCATGTCTCTGGTGCATGGGGACAGAAGGGTGACAGAAGTCCCTGCCATGCCCCTAGGCAGAGAGATCTTAACTTCAATGAACCCATTTAGGTTTAAGTCTTGGAGGTGCAGAAATCTGCCTGGCGAAGGTTTTGCCTCTGGGTCTCTTCTCAGACCTTGGTGCCGAGAAGAGACATTCTCCAGCAATGCAGGATTCATCTCTAAGGCTCTCCCTAGGTCATTTTTCATTGACTTGCACCACAGTCTCCATTATTTCATTGCACTGGGATATTTTTTCCTTCTGTTAGACCTTGCCATCAGAATATTTTCCAGACTTCCTTTTCCAGACCTTCCTTCCACCTTCCATCTAGCCTGAATGGAATCCTCCATCTTTTATTATATAATGTGATTTTAACTGCATCTCATTTTAAATTACATCAACCAGCGCATTATACTATCATCAGCCTGGCTGCTGGCCTTAGGGAATACTATTCACAAAAATTTTGAGGTTCTTTATCACCTTAGATGCCGTGCTGTCAGACTCACCATTGCTACTGAGATACCTTCATGGTAATTAAATGATCACTGCATCACATAAGGGCCTTAGCAATACTGCCAGACCAAGCTCTGCTTTGTGCTATAGAGCTTAGAAGTTTAAGCGTGAGAAGATGCCAGTCTGACTTTGCAAACACCCCTAATGCTTCTAAAAGAGAAAGGGAACTTCCAAAACGCCCTTAAAATATTCAGATTTTTTTTTTCTTTTGAAAACGAGTGCAGCCACGTGGTTAGAGTGGTGTCACCCATCATGACCACGCAGCACAGGGCGGTGCTGAGGTACTTTCTCTGCTGAAAGAACGGGCCAGGCTCGTTCTGGAAGCTGCCAATGTCCTGGGCCAAGGAACCCAGCATGGAACCCGGGTAAGGCCACCAACAGAAACTTTGCTGCAGTTCTAAGCTTTTCCTCTTCTCAAAACTGCTGTTTATGTCCTTCTGTTTCTCTCCCTTTTACATACGGGATGACGAGGGATGGGAGGAAATGATACTTTCACAAGATGGTTATTCTGCAACTAGACCTGTGGGGAATGGGTCCTCTGCTGTTTTGGCAAAGCTTCCTGGAAGAGCATCTGTAGATGCTGTATCTCACCAGCAGGTCACAGGGGTAGGAGAACCAGAAAATGGATCAACCGTCAGGGGACACCATTCTGCTTTCATTTTAACTTCTTCAGTCATATCAGCCTCTCGTGAACCCATCCGGTCTCCAACTGACTCACAGAGAGCACAGAGTGAAAGACCCTGAGCCAAGGGGGCTCATCTGTGCTAAGGCAAATAGATCAGTCAGCTAGAGAGCGGCTGCCCTCAGCTTGGCAGTCTGAGATTGAAAAGCAGGAAGTTTTTAGGCTTTCAGTATTAGATGCCGGTACTGAGTTGAAGTAAGATGATAACACTTGGTGCGTGGATAAAAGAAGCAGCCAGATCACAGCCAGCACAGGCATATTTTAGTAAATGCCTGTAAGCAGATCCTGGTGTCTCAGGGAGCGGGACAGTCGGCGAAGAGGATGGTTTTAGCATGGCTCTGAGCAGAGGAAGACAGCAGAGCTTTCAAGATGGCTGCAGCCCGGCCACTCCACAAAATGCCGCCTCTCCTTTTGCTGGAGTTCGGAGAGGTGATGGGCCACACAGGAAAAGTCAAGGCACACTGGGATGCTTTCTACATGGCTTGTAAGAGACCAAGAAACAGTGGGTGTCTGGGTTGTGTGTGGCTCGCAGTGACTCACAGGTGATTTAAGCATGCTGTCTAACGCAGGCTGCACATGCGGTCACGTCAGGTTGTGCCCCAGATCAGCTAGCACCTTTCTCTCCAGAGAAGCAGCCATTCTGGCAAACAACAAAGTTTAAAAGAGGCTTACACTGCCTAAAGTGCCTACTGTGCTTTGCCTTTTCTGTGTAATCTGCAGGCTCTTGAACAGTTATAACTGCATTTGCTCTTACAGGGCTATAGAGTCCTTATAGAGTCTATACAGAGAGTTTAGCAAAGCAGGATCTAAACTGCTTGACAGAGTCCGTAACTGGCTTCACGAGATGCGTGTTACTGCCGCACGTGTGCGTTTCTGATGGGTTTCTCCCAAGCAGTGGCTCTGCAGGCTGCACTGCCAGACTATTGACCCCAGGCAAGAGGAACAGAGAGGTTGAGGGGGGCTCTGCCGTTAATGCCTAGGCAGAAGACTCAGAAGGCTTTGGCTAGAGAATTGCCTTTCCCAGAGGTTTCCTGGGCACAGTGGTTGGAACAAGGGTGTCTTTCCTTTTGCTGCAGGATTATTTTTGTTCTCTGACTTCAGGGTTTTGGTTCTATGCAGCAGCCTGGTACTCACCAGTTTGTTACTGCTGCATTTAACCAGGAAGTTTAAGCCCTTTTCTGTACCTGCTTCAAAATAATTACCAAGAACTGTGTGAAGACAACCCCAGGGTCAGGAGAGCTGCTTGCAGCTCTGGTGACTGCTCCACTGAAGTGGACTAGAAACATCTTATTATGTGGGAATCTTGAGTCACAGAATCAGTGTCTGATAGAAATGGGCTAAGAGCCAAGCACCTGCCACTTGACCCCCTCCTGATGTTTGCTGATGTTCCACCCACTGGCATGAGAGTGCTCAAAATACTAGATGAGATGATTAATTAGGAACATTAGGTATAATCCTCAACCTAGAAGGCAGCTTAGGCAAGGATATGTCTTTCTGCAGCCGTCTCTTTTGCTGGAAGCGAGCCCTGGGTTCCTGTGGCAGTCTTAGCAGCACAGCCTGGCGCAGGAGCTGTACTCATTACCTGCAGGGAAGGTGTTCTCAGTCACCCGTCTCTCAGCACGGCAGCCCCGGGCAGCTCTCCCTGGGCTCCTGTAAGCTACTCGCTGCCTGCAGCCCGCGCCCAGTCCTGCTGCGCTGCGCAAGTGCTGGCCGCAGCAGTGCAGCACCCGTGCAGCCTGCTGAGGTGGGACACATGCTGGGTACCAGGGGGTACCTGCTGGTACTGCGGGGTGCAGTGACACCTCCATTCAGAAAGGGCCTGGATGTCTGATGAGAGCTTGCTGGAAGGGGCCACAAGGCCTGGATGCAGCAGGAGAGCCGTGCGCCCTCCTGCCGCTGCTCTCCCGGGGACCAGTGGCAGCAGGCCCATGCACGCAGCCTTGGCAGCGCCGCAGCAGCCACGGAGGCTACACCTCCGTTTCCTCCACGCACTGCAACCTCCGGGGCCTCGTGCTGCCAGCTCCCAGGCTGAGGGACACTGCGACCCAGGAGCAAGCAGCAGCTTCTCACTGGAATGAGTCCTCTGGAGCTCTGAGCTGGCACAGCCCCAGTGAGGAGCTAGGTGTGAACTTCCTTGGCCCCCTCGGAGACTGCCGAGCTCACCGTCAGCTTTCGCCTCCCAGAGACCGGGGTCAGTGGGAAAGGAGGGAATTGATACTCCCTGGTGTGGTGCTGTAATAGGGCATTTACAACCTGTTTTGTCATAAACTGAGTTTAGTGAACCTGGCTCTATGCATTTTCCAGGAATAGAAGAGTATAAACACATTATTAAATGATCTGCTCTGTTCCCTTGCAGAATGGACAAAACCCCCTGTATATCCAGGTTGTAAAGTCTCCAGGAAGAAAGTGAAATTTTGTTTGCACTCTTGCAGTGTTAACCTTGCTTTTTTTTCTTTATTCCTAGAGTGGTTTATCCTTTGTCAGATTCCCCTTCTGTGAAGATGTCTCAGTCATCTCCAGCCGATGAAGGTACAACGTTTGAACACCTCTGGAGCACGCTGTAAGTGGCATTTGACCATTTTTGTTAAGAGTATTTTGAGGTAGAAATAATTCTTTGCTGTGTAGTCTATACCAACAGATATTAATATGACCTGAGAGGAGACACATTTCTTTCGTATGCTCTAGTTCTCACATATTCATTCTTCATAATCAGAATTTTGCTCCGTACTCAGATATCTGCTTGGACTGTTTCATCTGCCAAAATCGTTTGTCTCAATGATGGTAGATAGTTCAAAGACTGGAATTTGCATTTGCAGAAAGCTGAGTGCCACAAACGGCATTTCCAGGTTTTGAAGGCTGCTTCTGGAAAGAAGAGATGCACAAAAAGAGATGCAGCATTTCTGATGTGCCCTGTAAATGCAAAGGAGTGCTGTAAGCACTGCAGCAAGTTACCACAGCACGGCAGTCTTTCTTGCACATCTAAGATCAATATCAGGGCACACTTCTTCTTGCTCTAGGAAGCAAAGGTGTTTGGAGAGCATGATCAGAAATGCCTCAACAGAAGCTGGGGAGAGGAAACACTGTCTTGTCTTTGCTGAGTGAGGAGTGGTTGAGCCATGTCCTTGTTCCTGCCCTGCCTGATGAGAGAATACCCGCTGGCCCCCACGGCGTGGTATAGAGTCCCCTACCTGTCAGAAGGGCACACGGGAGCTGAAGCAGCGTTGCACCCAACAGTGCTGCTCGCAGGAGCCAGTACTGACCCGCCCAGGCTGCGCAGTGACAAACTTGGCCACTTTTCCCAAATACGGCTCTTAGATCTGGCATTTATGCATGGTACCATCTGTCTCATAGCCTAGGTCCTTCCATAGGCACAGTGCTCCAGAATGAATGGAGATAGTCTCAAGGCCTGAACAAAGGTCCTCTCTTTTGATGGTCCTCTCTTCCCAGGACTGAGGCAAGAGATGCTGGGACCAAGCCTGGATGATGCTCTGTCCCCATTCATGACATCACGAAGCTTGCTAACTGCTTAATTGAAGTGTCCAATTTCAAAAGTTAAGGATTTTCCTGTCACACTAGGACTTTTGCAACTGTTCAGACCTTTGAGCCTGACAGTAATCAAACAAGGAATGACGGCTGTGCTTCACTTCATCTTCTTTCTCTCTTGCCATCCTGTAGCTTATTTCATCTCAAGATGACAGGCCAGAGTAGCCATGTAGACAAATAACTTCCCAAGTCTCTCTTCATCCACAAGGGAACAGTTTGCCTGCTCTGCCACATGACAATAAAAGCAGAGGATAGAAGGAGAGTTGAGAACATGGCAAGGTTCAAGGACACCACAAGTTCTTGGGTATTATTAGTGCAGGCTGTGATACAGAGCTGGAAACCTGACTGTCACTTTTTTTGCAGGGAACCAGACAGCACCTACTTTGACCTCCCTCCATCCAATCACACAGGCAGCCACGAGGTCCCCAACCGTACAGAGGTCTCAATGGACGTCTTCCAGATGAGAAGCATGAATGATTCCGTTATGGTGAGTAGCCCCAGGTTGCAAAAAAGGGGTTGCATCAAAACCAAACTTTTTCCTCCCTGTGGATTAGGTGGCTTTAGAGTAGGAAACAGAACACCTGCTGGTCCACAAACCAAACAAAATCACTACAGGTACAGAGTTACTGTAGTTTATTCGGTGTCTGATATTCTGAAATAAATGACTGTTGCATTTTTGCAGCCATGCAGTACAGTGGTCAGGAAAACAGTGGCTGCTTATTAATTGATTTTGCTGGAGCACCTTTCTGTTTCAGAAGAGCATGTATCTGAGCAGCCTGTCAAGACAGGCAGCAAACAACTAAGCTGAGATTACAGCAATCCCGCTTTTGCACGGCTGTAACGTGATGCTGTCTGTCAGATGCAGTTTCAGTGTTGGCTGGCCAAGTTTGAACACTGTCAGAGCAACCCCTCAATGAAATATTCTTTGTGTATGGCAGAGGCAGCTGTCTTCTCCATTCTCTATGTCAATCCAAACAACAGCAACCGTAACAGTCACAGGGAATGCTCCGCAGTGAAGGAAGTTGGGCTGGCTCGGGCCAAGTCCAGCCACCAGCACGGTGGCTGTGCTGGCACAGGCAGGGTGGCCGTGGCTGCAAGCAGCAAGGCCAGACAGACTGCCTGGACACTCAGCGAGCAGCAGGATGGCAGTGCCATGCCCTGCACTAGGTGCTCCCTGGGATCCTGCCTTCCTCGTGCTTTTGCTCTGCACACCAGCGTGCGCACTCATCGGAGGGGCTGACAGTCCCTTTCAGGTCACACCTGTTTAGCTCACATGGATAAGGAGAGCTCAGCCTCATTCCTTCTTCACTGGCTGCCTGGTTCTTGCTTCAGCTGCTGTGCCTGGTTTCAGAGCCACACAGGTGGCACTGCTCTCTGTGGGACAGTGGGGAGGACAAAGCCTTTTTGTTTATCATGCAACAGTCACATACAAGAACTGATTTGTTGGGATTCAAATGCATTGTGCCATCTGCTCCTGACGCCCTCGAGGTGTGCACAGACTGCAGGGGCTTTTCTGGACCTGCTATTTGGAGAGCGTGTTAGTGTGTGAACACTTTCCCCCGCAGCAGGGCCTCCAGGGAACATCCCTTCTTCAGCATGAGGCAGTCCTGGCCATTTACAAACTGCCTCCACAAAGCTCCCATTTCCCTCTTTGCCAGCTTGCAGCCCCTCCCCTAGCTCCCCTTTCCCTCGCTTTCTGCCTGCTTTCCCTCTCTTCCCAGCTTTTGTCTGCAGTTGGGCAGAGCATGACAGAAGGAGCAGCTGGGGACTGTGCTAATTGCAGAGCTGCCCCTGCACTGAGGTTGCAGTTGCCTTTCTTTTCTTCCTGTAACCCAAGCTGGGCACAAAGTACCTGTGCCAGGCGGGCTGCAGAGCTGCAGCAGTCCTTGCTGAGAGCAGCTGAGCACAGAGCCAGCTCAGGGCACTTGCTCAAAATAAAGTGCCGGTAGTAAATATTTATATTGGCCTGACCACACTAGTAAATGCTGTGCTGGTGAGCTCACAGCAAGTTGAGCCCAGCTCTTGTTACCTGTCATCACCAAAACATGTAGCACAGTGATACATAAAAATAAATGCACAGATAACATGATCCAGCTGGCTTGAAGGTAAAAAAATGAGAGCAGTGAAGGAGGCAGCTGCCCAGGGCTCACTGTGGGGTACAGTGCTCAGCTGGGGTGCTCAGCCAGGGACTGACACATAGGAAACTGCAGGATGCAGGGGCTGCTGGCGCAGAGATGCCCCATGACTGGGAGCAGCGGTAGGATGCCCTGAGACAGCATCGCCCAGAAGCTCCATTGCTCCACAAGACCTGCACAGCCTTTCCAGGTCCTCCAGGAGGAGTTACTGTGTTTGAACATGTGAGCAGTTCCTCAGCTACCCTTACTTTTCCCTTAGAGGGGACAGCCGTAGGACCAGTGGTTCACACAGCAGTTGAGGCTTAGCTCAGATGCTCTTTCTGCCCCTTCGTGCACAGGTCCACACCTGCACACTAGCTGTGAGACACTCACTCCTTCTTTGCAAATGTGACAAGCCATTCTCTGAGCTGCTTACCTGGTCTCGGGGGCTGACCTCCATCCACAATGAAGCCTAGCCGACATAAACAGCACTCACTCATCAGTCCAAACTGAAAGGAAATTTGGCTGCCTATAGGCAGGGGGCTCTATGCTGGAGCTGATAACTCCTCCTGCTTGCAAACTCTTACTGTGGTTTTGACCCAAGGGGTTGAAATAGGCTCTGTTGTTATCGTTGTTCAGGTGTAAAAAACATCTGTTAGAGGAGCGCTGCAGGCATCTGGCTTTGCCAGTCATGGCAGGAGGCTGATTCTGAAGTTAAAGCACCTGCAAAAACGGTCACGTAAACAAATCCTATGGCAGACCCTCCTCTTCCCAGCTTCACTGTAGTTCTGCGCATGCACTGTGCCCCGCACCGTGGCAGAGCAGAGGGATGCGATGTGGGAAAAGCTTCCTGACAACAGGGAGGACCAACTACTCAAAGCCTTCAGACAGCAGCTTGTGTCAAATGAGCCCTGGAATGGGCCCGGCCAGTTGTTCTGTGAATATCTGAGCTTCCCAGACTCAGATCATTTCAGCAAGAAATACCAAATCCAGTGAAATAGTATGTGGTGATAGGGAAGAAAAGAGTGTTTTCTAGTGGACGTGAAGCATTTGTCTCTCAACTAGTTGTTCCCTTGCTCCAAATGTCCAAGAAGGTCCTTGATAGGCAGTGTGTTCTCCCCGCTGAGTCCATTCCTGTTTGATCAGTGGATCAAACAGGATCAGTACACCTTGGCCTGCAGCCCTGGCCCGGCTCCATGACTCCCTCCTCTCAGGGCATTTTTATCAGTGTGTCCTCCAGGAGCGTTTGAGCCGAAGGAAGGCCTGGGGCACGGGGCTGGCGGTGTGCTGTAATGCAGCTGATGTGCCACCAAAATGCAGCAGAAAGAAAAGCCAGGGCCCAGGCTGGGGTGGATGGAGGGGAGAGGGACCAGGGGATGCTGTGTCCAGCTCCAGATTACAAACTGCAGAGTCATTTTGGCATTGCCGAGTGTACCAGTCCATGCAAACGTACCCCCTCCACCAGCTGAGACCGGCTGCTGTGCGAGGGGGCTGTAGCCTTCGGGGCTCTGCATGCAGCTCTCCGGACTCCGACGGTTGCGCCCGGCTGCGGAGCAGGACCCCTGCGCTCCCCTCGGCGGGCCTGCGTGGTACAGCCCAGTCCAGCACTGGGCAAGCTGGGGCCTGCCCCGTGTTTTGTAGTCATCAGAAAGGGGTGGGCCCAGTTTTGTTGTTGGATGCAGCGAGTTGACAGAACTAAGGGAGATGAAAAAAGCAAAAAATCCAAGAAACTGCACACAAGTAGCCAGCGCAGCATCTCTGGCGCTGCCTCTGCCTGGCCCTGCTCCTCGTGGTCCAGTGTTGCATGCTCCCTAAAACCCCACTTATTTTCTCCATCTCCCCCTGACCCCATGTGTCCGGTGGTGGGAAAGTTCCCAATTATCTATAAACTCCAAGAAGACTAAAATGCTGTACATTAGCGACCCAATGCAGCATTATACCACGGTAGGTGCTACTTTTTATTAATGGGGTTTGCCTTGTTATTTCTTATTTGGGGTTGTCCTTGCTGCCAAAGGAAAAGCTCAGCAAAGATGCATGTTCTCGTTCTGTTTTCTGAGCTTTTATACCCATTGCTGCTCCAGAAATGTCAGGTATGCGACACAGAGCTGGTTTGGGAAGGGCGACGGATTTCAAGGAAGGGCTGAAGCAGGGCCGAGCGGGCAGCAATCCTTCCTCTGTGCCATCGGATGCACCAAGGATGTGGTGCTCTTTGGGCACCAGGAGGCAACCTGTGTGCTGTGAAAGATAAATCGTGTCAGGGTGGGATGGTTACAGCTGTGGGTGCTTGGTTAATACCTCCTGTTTTGCGTAAATCGTGTGTTGTGCTTTGCAGGGTCTCAAATATGATTTAAATCTTCCGGTAGATGGTTGTTGGCACAGGCTGCCTAACCCCTCGTAGGTACGAACTGTTGTGTCCATTAGGGAAACCAGACTCAAAGCGCCTGAGCAGCCTCGAGCATCCGTCCGAGGAGGGTCTCAGCTGGGAGCAGGGAGGGCTCTGCACCCTCAGCCCAACACGTCTGGTCTTCCCGGGACAGGAGTGAGGGCAGCAGCAGCCGCGCGGAGCCCTCGGCACAGACCCACTGTCTGCGCAATGGAAGGTGGCTGGGAGCTCTAGCAAGCGGACGCTTCCTATGGTTATATTTTGCCAGGAAGCAAAATATTCCTAGCCCTGTGCCCAGGTGCTGAGACTGCTTCCAGAGTCAAAAGATTTTTGTATCTGCTCTCTGGCATAGGCATGCATGAAACAAAATAATCTTTAAAGGATCTTTATAGGCAAGGAAAGACATTTCTTCCTTTTGCACACCCTTACAAATAACGAATCTGCTTTCCTTGGAGTGCTTTTCTTTTTTTATTCTTTGGTAAAAAATACAGATGTAGAGATAGACATAGTCACAGGTATGAATAGAAAGGTGTTATGCTATACTTCATGACCGTAAATTGTTTAATTTCTCCTTTTTGTCTTATGTGTGTGGTGCTGTGTGTGCTGGTGGTACTGTAATCCTGCTCCTTGCAATATCACTGCTGCAGTCTTGTGAATGCACATACTCGTATATAAACATGTAAACGTATGCAGGTATTTATGTATGTGCACACAAACACTCATGTGCAGGATTTCTCTTTTAAAGGAATGCTTCTAAAATGCTATCAGTCCTAAAAAGTGTTAGTTGTTTTACCCACTATACCGGACTTGGAGTATCACTGCGAAAAATTAAAATATATTTATGTATCTATCTATATATTCATATATATATATATATATTTGAGAGATATGCCTTTGGCTTTGTAGCTGATCTATTCCATTAACAGGATGAAAGTGACTGTCTATAAAACTGTTAAACATGCAAAGAAACTCTATGAATTGGAGATAAAAAAGGCTGAGGGAAATATTTCCCACCTGATCTACAGGCTGGTTTTGTCACCCAGGCAGAGTCTCAGCATCAACAGATTAAGAGAATCCAATTTGTGTAGTTCAGGTGAGAGATTTTCTAAGAACAAAGCACCCTGTTATGTTGTGTTTGCTCTGTGCCCAGGAAGGCTCCAAGAGGAGCGTGACCAGCAGAGCGCAAGCGGCTTGTGTTCCATGAGCGTGTCTGTGTGTATGCAATGGTAATACTGGAAACCAGTATGTTTCTTGTTGATTTGAAAACAATTATTCCTGAAAAAAATGCACTAGTTTGGTACAGGACATGTTTCACCAATATTCCCTGCAAGTCCTTTATTTGTCCTGGCCATCACAGGAAGATGCAGCAGCGCACTCTTGATATTTCTGCGTGGATTATTTGTCCTGTCAGGTAACTGGCATGCCCCGAAAGAAAGAGCCTCTCCCGCTGGTTGTTCCGGGCTTGCTCAGCGTGGAGGCTCCTGTGCAGCCTGGCTGGCCCGCAGGGCTCCCTCCTGCCAGCCCCGCGCTGCCCTTTCCTCCCGAGCAGGGACAGCGGCCTCGTGCATTTCAGCATCTGTTTGCTGAAGTTTCTTGTAACCTTTTCTCCAGGTAAATTCTGTGGAAAAATTGTTTCTCTCTGACGAGGCTATTTATAGAGCAGTGAGAAGGAATAGAGGGGTTTATGTTTTAGGGGAGAAAATGGCTGTATTTGTAAAAGCAAGTCAGATCTTGTTCAGCATTCCTCCACTTAGTCACAGACTCCAACGACCTTGTGAGAGATGCAGACAACAGGAGAGCTCTCCTGGAGAAGGACGATTGTATTTAAAGCATTAGCTATTATTGTACCCGGTTGGGTGAGGTTTGCATCCCAAGTTAAAACACGTCTCCCGATTCCAGAGCCGTGAGCCTCGCGGCCTCGCGAGGGAAGGTATGGAACATGAGCCTGCCGCCGGCTCCGAGCGGAGCTGCCGAGCCCCTTCTTGCCCAGGGCTGTGGCAGCCCTGTCGCGGCAGCCCTGGGGACGCAGTTGTGGCTGCGGTGGCGAAGGTGTGAGAGCGGCAGGGTGGCACCGCGTCTCCTTCTGCGCACTGGGCAGCTGCAGGAGCGCACCGCGGGGGCATCTCCTCCGTGCGTGGCGACCAGGAGAGCACCGGGAGCTGCCTGTGGGCTTTCCAGAATGCTGCTCCCTTGGAAATGCCCGCAGAAAAACCCTCCAACCGGCCTGGAACCGCGGGACACTGGAAAAGAAAAACCATTCTGCTTGCTGTGAGAGCAAGCAGCTTGCTTGCTTGAGAAACAGCTAAATGTGATTATTTAATTTTAGTATTAGTTTATTTCTCTGCCATGAGAAAATGGATTTTTGTCAGATTTTCAGATGAAAGATTAAGTATGTTTTAGCCATGATGCTTTTGAGCACTGCTTTTCCTAGGCTATGCCTGTACAGAAACGTGAGTTGCCAGCTCACATTGGGAATATCTGGCGATGGTGTTTTAGCAAGGGAGGAGGAGCAGCGGCAAAGCAGGCGGCGCAGCCTCCGTGCAGCAGTAAGGGCTGCGGGGTGCAAGGAGGTGAGTTTGCTCGGTGCCGTGTTCGCGGCAGGCAGCATCACCGCCCTGCGCTCTGCAGCCTGGAGGTGTTTCCCAGTTAGAGCTGCCTCAGGGAAAGCCGCGAGGGGCAAACCCCAGCCTCCGAAAGGAGCAGCACAAAGTGCCGTTGCGAGCGCCGGGTTCTCCCTGCTGCATCCCGGGCTGCTGTGCAGGACTGGTGTCAGCGGGAGGCAGCGTGGCCCCAGCCGGGCTGTCGCAGACTGTGCGGAGGCCCTTGTGTGGGCAGTGGTGCTGCTGGTGCAGGCCGGAGAGGCTATGGGAGCTGCCCCTCCAGCTGGACGGTCTATGCAGGACGAGACCTCCACACGCGGCTGCTTTCCTCGGACTAGTGCTAAATACTGGAGCGTTGGAGGGATTTGCAGCGCCTTGGTGCCGCCGCTCCTGGCAAGCAAAGCCTTCCTTCCCACTTGGGAAGGGGAATCTCCGCTCAGGCCAGCCAAGAGCCCAGCCCACGCTCCGCTCTTTAGGAGCGGGCACAGTAGCTGGGGTTGGCCCCCCACGGTGGCTGCTGGCCCCGCGCGGGAGCCCGGTGCGCTGCACTGCAGCCTTGCCTGCCCTCGTCTCGGCGGTGCAGCGTGACTGTGAGGACCAGCACTGAGCGCTCCCGTGGGGAAACCTGCCATGCTGGGGGAGCTAATGGGGTTCTAGAAGGACATCTAACCTCACAGGCAAAGTGTCCTTCTGCAGTCATTGTCCAGGCACTCAGCAGAGTCCTCTGTGTAGGATGGTGATGATCATTTCCCACTCAGCTCAGCAGAACACTTCCCACATCTTAGCACTTCACAGAAAATGCATGTCTGTTCCCAACAGAGAGACAATCCCCCCGCTACCAAAAGTGGTGTTTTGCATGCTCCAAGGCTCTAGAAGTGCAAGAACCTTGGTGTCTCACTGCCTTCAGTAAGGATGGAGCTGATAAAAGCGGATGATTTACATGTATTAAGTTTATCGTTTGCACAAGTGGTGACCTGTTTAAGAAGCAAACCAACCCAGAACAACTATTTTGGTTGACTTCCCAGCATGCTGGCCCTTTAAGGGAGCTGTAACAGGACACCTGAAGTCCTGAAGAAGTGTAGCTGAGGTTTCCATGTCTCTAAACTGGCTGGTGTTTTCTTTTTTTCCCTCCTCCCCTTTTCCCTTCCTCCAGTCCCAGTTTAATTTGCTGAACAACAGCATGGATCAGAGCATCGGCAGCAGAGCAGCCTCCACCAGCCCTTACAGCTCCGAGCACACCTCCAATGTCCCAACGCATTCACCCTACTCGCAGCCCAGCTCTACCTTCGACGCCATGTCCCCAGCTCCCGTCATCCCCTCCAACACTGACTACCCTGGTCCCCACCACTTTGAGGTGACTTTCCAGCAATCCAGCACGGCCAAGTCAGCCACTTGGACAGTAAGTTGCATGTGTTCTTGCCTTCACTAAAGAGAAGTTTTCTAGTGTGGTAAATGTTTTCAGTGAATCTGCTGCGAACACTTGAATGTGTTGGTGTTGTTTTGTGGAGGGATGCACAGGACACGTTCGTGTGCGGCAACTGGTGCAGTATCAGCTGCAAGATGCGTGGGTTTTGTGCAGCCACAGCCTGGCAGGGTGTTCTGACATCTGGGCAGGCAGCAGAGAGAGTTTGACCTTGGAAAGCAAAATATATAGGAGTCATCAATGCTTACACTGGAGAATTTCATTTTTTTCCAGGTGGGAAAGCAGTCATTGGAATATAACCCCTGGTCAGGAATTCCCTAAACTATAGGTAAATGTCCCTGAAAATCATAAAGTTGGAAGAATGTACTGAGAGAACTACCTGCCTTGTTCTTGTAGTTTTTTCCCTAAGCATTTGCCAGCAGCTGCTGTCAGAGATGGGCTTGCGGGACCTTTGCTCTGACCTACTGGAGCTGTTCTTTGCTTTGCCTTGAATTCTTGCTTTCCGTTTATAATCCTTTTTCATTTCACGTATCAGAAGAATGACTTAATCTCTAGAAGTCACAGCAAAACAGCAAAGGAGATTTGAGTCACAAATGCCTCACTACACAGCATCATGCCCTGTGAGGTACGAGCGCAGTAGCCTGCTACTACTGTGTGTTCCTCTGTAGAGTTCCACTGTAGATTTTACCGTATGTCCTGAAGTCAGTCAGAGGAGTGATCTGGGCAGAACAAGAGACCTAGGGATTGTTTGGAGAATACAACAGTTCTTTCCTTTCCTTTTTTTTTTTTTTTTTTTTTTTATGGACAAGATTCTAAAGTAACATCCTGGCTTTTGTGTTCATATAAAGCTGCCTCTGTGGTTTTTTAGGAGCATTTGCAGCTGTTACTTCAGGTATTTCTGCTGTAGATGTTTCTTTGGCAGTGAAGTGTGCACCTCAAAGCCTCCTCACCGAGCACCTGCAGACCCCCTTGGGTTTCTGCCACCCGAATGCCTGGGAGATCTCTCATGTTCATGCCCGAGAAAGGCTTTTTTCCTCTGGGAAATGTTAGTGGAGCCGAAATGCTGAGGTGAGACAACTGGCATAGAGAGGCAGCAATGGGGTTTCCTTCGAGCCTGAGATTCGCCATTATCACTAAACAGGCAGAGCAGACCAGGAGCAATATAGCAGCCCACGGTGTGATAATGACTTTTATTTTTGGAAGCTGATGTGTTTAATTGCCAAAAAAGTCCTTTCCACTGTAGACAGAAAGCACCTCTTGGGTAAATTGTGTGCAGCAGCCCCCCCAGCACGGCCTCCCGCCCTGTCCCAGCAGTGCTGTTTGCTGGTTGCTTCTGGGGGCAGCATTGGAGACTGTGCGGCCGTTTTCCTAGGGAGAGCGTGGCAGGGAGAGCGCATCCACAGCAGCTCTTGGCCCTTTGCTCTGGCTGCCCACCTGAGCTTGCCGTGAGGGCAAGAGAAAGGCGCCAAGCAGGGCCCCGGGCGGCTGCTGCGCTCCAGGCAGCGCCGTCCACACTCGGGCACCGTGAGCACTGCTAACACCGATGCCGGGTGGAGCAGCAGGTGTGTCCAAGAGACAGGATGTCCTGCTGAAACCCTTGGGACAAACCTGGCTCTGATGAGTAAGGTCCGAAGGAGAAGGCTGTGCTTGTCCGTGGTGATTCTGAAAACCAGAAACATCTGAATGGAAACAGAACACTCGCTCATGTGGTGGGTCTGGTTCTAACTATCCTGACGTAGAAGGAAGAGGGCTGGGAAGTGTCTCATGTTCTCACACTTGCCACTGTTGCTAGCTGGAAATGCTTGAGGGGTAGTTTTGTGATGGAGAGGAGATGCAGCCACACTACCACCTCATCCGGAGAGCACAGCCAGTCTGTGAGCTGCAGGATACCTGCAGGACACCTCTCTGGACAGGATCTATTCACACGTGTCAGAACAGGGAGAGGACTTCTTTAAAAAATACACTCTTTCCTCACCTTTATTTAGCAGTAAGGACCTTCCCTTACCCAGATGATGAATTTTGCAGCTGCAGTGAGTAAATCAAAAAAAAGCCACTGAGGCCTTTTTGGCCTCTTGTCTCTGGGTCAGCAAAGGATGGAGCAGCAAGATGCTTCCCGAGCCAGGTGCCCATGATGAGCAAGCTGGTGATTGCGCCGTTCCTTCGCTGGAGCCATCCTCTGTGGGGACCCACTGTCCTGCTGGGAACTGTGTTCCGCCTGGAAATGCCCGCTGGTGCCTGAGACAGGCTGGTGCTATTGCTGGGAGCAGAGGTACAGGCACATTCTTGTTCTGCTGATGAACCCTGCACGGGTCATCACCCACACAGCACCGACTCCAGTCTAAATCCTTCTGCTGAACGTATGTTGCTCCACATACAAGGAGCAATTGGTTATATTTGGTGGGAGAAAGCAATTCACTTCTGCTACAGCAGAGCAGTGACCAGGAACCTGGGATCTTTTCAGTTATACTGAGCTCAAACTGTGTCAGCATCATCCCATGCTGACTGTGAGTCCTTCTGCTTGGGGCTGTGCAATCAGGAAGGGAATGCTTTCGCCCCCAAGGCTCAGCAGCAACATCTCCTCTGTACACTGGATGGCCAGGGCCACACAGACACTGCTGTCCTGCAGCTCATGGGAGCACCTGGACCTCGGGACAGGTTCCGCTCTAAGAAGCCCTGCGCAGCTGCAGTGGCTGCAGCCCGGCAGCCAGAGCGAGGAGCTGGCCTTTCCGAAGGCTCTCCTGGAGGGTGGATGCCTCCTGGGAAATGATTCAGCCCAAGGAAATGAAATATTGGAACTGTCTTAAGTATTTGTCAGGATCTGTGGATGTCTGAACCACAGTGCCACCCGGGGTTGTTAGGAATTCCCTCGAAGGAGGCTGACTGCCATACTAGCATTAATCAGCCTGAATTTCAACATACTGAACTTGGGCATAGCTGAGAATGGAAGTGGATGAGCAGTTTCTTGCACACTGGAAGGCGCAGGACTTGAAAGAGTAACTGCGCCCCCAGAGCTCCAAATCGAGTGTAAATTGTCAGAGACTTTGAGGTTACTGTCTACACAAAGCAGGACCATCCTGCCTTGACAGTGAGATTCACTCCAACTTCTCCTGATTGACAGCTGTTACAACTGTGGAACTTGCTGTTTTCTGCTGAAAGACAGGGCTGCCTCCCTTCCCTTCAGCTTGAAATCTGAATGCTGTATTGCCCAGCTAGGAGCTGCACCCAAGAATGTGTATCTGTCTGCAGGAAAGAGCCAGAGTAGCCAAAAGAACCCCATCTGATAAAGTAATGTAGATATTTGATGCTCTCAGATCCAGAGCAGAGCTGAAAGAAACATAGTTAAACATAAAGAAGAACCAGGAGCTGTTTAGTGTTGCATTATGTACTGAAGAAAACAATATTACACCTTTAAAAATTAAAACTGCTACAATTGAAAATCTGTTATGGTTAAGAGGGGAACGAATTCAGCAAAAAACATACTTCATATACTGTCAAGTCAGTCAATATGCAAATAATGGTATATGTGTGCAGTATGATTCTCTATATAAATAATGTCAGTGCATATGGTAATGCAAGTGTACAAGTAAGAATGTGAAATACAGGCACTTGGCAAGGAAAGCTAAAAGTTATGGTCAGTAGGGCTAGGAACAGTGACAGCTGAAAACTCAGTAGTGCTCCAGCCTTTGACAAGAGTAGTTACAGACACCACCCTGGTGCATCAAAGACATGAACAAGTCCATTCAGCATTTTGAACAAAACAACAGTAAAAATACTTCCTCTTTCATTAGTAGCTAAGGAAGCCTCATGGCTTTTAAATAGTTTAAGGATAACTGCACCAAATAATCTAGAGCAAGAACATTGAAAGAGTTCACCATGAATTCCCCTGAATCAGTCTTGTTATTTCAGAGCACTGGGGAGCCCTCCAAGATGAGGGGAGAAGGCTGTGCCAGATCAGGAGGTCTGTGGGGCTCTTACGATCTTGGGGCAAATCATTCAGAGTGCAGCCAATGAAGAACCGAAAGTTGGATGCATAGGCAATGCTAACCCACATAATTCTATGGAAATAATCTTGTCAAGCTCTTTGGCATAGTTCTTAGATACAGCCATAAGCTTTGATTATAAAAGTGTGTAACTAGCCTAATAGACTTACCTTTTTCCATGATTTTAATTAAATTCTTCTGGATACCCCAAAGAGGAGAGTCAGTATTATCCATACTCAGAATAGCACAGTTCACAGCTGGAAAAGGAGATGTAGCTGGGAATCACATCCCATATTTAAAAGAATGCTTCCTGGTCCCGCGAGACCCTCTTGGACATCCAGCTATGCACTGCCATTACCCGTAGTCTTGAAAATCTATGAATTAATTGCTGGTAAAGTTTGCAGGTCAAACATAAAATTGTAAATAGTGTTGGAGACAGCTCAGCTTATCCACTGGTGCAGGCAGCACAACACAGACATTAAGAACGTGGGTCGGTCCCACATTTAGGAGAGGAGACTTTGAAGGAGCCTAGGGCTCGTGGTCAAAGAACAATTTGGATGTGAGCTGCCTGTACAACGGAGCAACAGGAGTCTAAGCAGGAGAGCTGGGGATACAAATTTACCTCTTACTATGTTATTAGTGAGACCACTGCCCTAGAGAATGCAATGCTTATGTCCACCCTTCAAAAGCATGTTGACAAAATAGAAAAGATTGGAGAGGGAGATCCAAAGAAGATGAAAGATTTGGAACATATGCCTTGTAGGGAGATACCAAAGGACCTCAGTGTATTTAAGTTCTCCAAAGGAAGAGTAAGAGTGACTTGATACAGTCTGCAAGTACCTATACAGGAGATGATTTCTGATAGCAGACAGCTCTTTAATCTAATAGAAAAAGACATAATGAGATGCAGTGCTTGGAAGCTGCAGCCAGGCAAATTCAGACTAGAAACAAGGTGGAAATTTTTTAACAGTGAGGGTAATTAGCCATAGGAACAATTTACCAAGGAATGTGCTGGATTCTCCAGCTCCTGAAGTATTTAAATGAGGAGTCAACATATCTTTCTAAAAGATAAACTTTACTTCAAGCAGATACTGTTGTCTACTGTTGAATAGTTCTTTGACCACGAGCCCAGTACTAGTAAGCAGGGGTCTTCGGCCCGCCGTGAAAGAAATCAAACCAGAGGATCATGATTTGTTTTTTTTCTAGCCTTAAAAAATAGTGAATTTCTAAATTTATGAAACAGTCAGATGGAGAAGGGATGAAGACTCTGAGCACAGACTTGGGACTTGCATTTGCCAGAAATGATTCCTTTCTGTGTAAAGATTCCAGGCACCGGGTGGATGTGATGGGATTCATGAGTCCCTGGGTTGTGCTCTGACCACCACAAACTTTGCAACAGACTGAAGCTCTTGGTCCTGGTCTGTTCTCTCTGAAGCCTGCAAAGCTGCAACCGCTTTCTTTTTTTTTCATTTTTAATGGCTTTCTTATCAGCAGAGAGCTATGAGTTTGAACAGATGCTGAAAATAAGGTTTTCCCCGTGCAGTAGAAGCCCCCTCTGGTAGGCTGTTTCCATGGGGCTGGGAGCAGGAGTCGGAGCTGTAGCTGTGCAAGACGGGACACGCCAGCAGCTTGCCTGTTTGTTGGAAGCTGTCAGGCCTCTCGCTTCCCTGGAGCTGCCCATACATGCTTGAGTTGGGAGCCGCTCTGGGCTGTTTTCTCGCAGGCAGCCCCTCGCCACGCTGGCCAGCTGGTAACTGATAGATAATTAGTATTTTTCTCAAGTCTGATTTGAGGTGGATCCGTGCTCTCTCCCTTCTAAAAGGTTGTCATGTGGCCAAAGCCAGCAGAACTGTTAATAGGGTCTTTGGCCTCCTGTGGCCTCACTGCCAAAGCAGACGGGTATTGAGCCGTCCGCCGGCGGAATTGCCTGGTCTTGCACAAGAGCCCCCGGCGCTGCCGCAGGGCTCCCCAGAGGTGCCTGCCCTGCAGAGCAAGGGCATCGGGAGAGCAGGCCGTGGTTGCCCGCAGCCTCTGCCGGGGCTCTTGTCCTGAGTCAAGAGGCAGGCCGGGCCTCCACGCTCAGCAGGCAGGCCGGGAGGCACAGGCACGGGCATGACCACCCTCTCGCAGGGCTGTCCTGCTGTTCGGGTGAAGGAACAACCTGCCACGGGAAGCTCTGGAGTCTCCAGGGCTGCAGAGGCTCCAGCCAAAGCTACAAGGGATAGTAATGGAGCGGCTCCCAAGGCAAACTGGTGTGCATCGCAGTGCTTGGCCAGCGGGAGAGCACAGTGATGGGTGGCTTTGGCTTGAATCTGGTTCTCTTGACACCACACAAACTGCAGCTGGAGGTTCAATACTGTGAGAGCGAGGAAATGAAGTGATTTATCAGACAATGACTGAAAGGGGAGGATTGAAATCATTGGTGTTGTGGCAGATAGGTACTCCTTTGCTGATTCTTGGCTAAAGTATGCGGAGGTAGAGAAGCAACTGTAAAGAGGAGTGAAAAGTCTTCAGGATTATCTGTAGAAAATGAAACCATCTCCTACACCTCATCTTATTTTATAGATGTTCATGTCTCACACCAGCAGCCTGGAAATTAATAAGGGGTATGTGTGGCTCAGTACTTCCTACATCTGAGCCATAAACGTCTTTGTTTTTATCTGAGTAGCTGGGCAGAAGAACATGGATATTTTAGCATGCCAGAAGTAGGAAAGCAACCTCAGCATCAGCCTGCTCCAAAGCCCATTGAAGCCAGCCCACTGGAGGTTTTCCATGAGCCTTAGCAGGGCGTGGATGAGGCTCCAGGAGCTCCAGACACAATGAAATTGAGAAAAAAAAAAAAAAAAAAAAGGCAATGGAATTTGGTGTGCAATGTTCCAACATGACTGCACTATCAGCTCCACTATCTTGAACGTGTATGGTATGTGCAGGTCAAGGGAATGACTTACTGGCAAATGCCTCTCCTGCAAGAAGGTAACCTTCTCCTGCAGGGACTACTGCAAAGATGAGATAGGATGCACTGGGAGAAATGACGTTGCTATGGAAAACAGTGGTACTTGTTCTGGCTGGCTCTTTTGTGAGCGTTTGGATTCGAAACGCGCAGGAAAAACGGGCTGGAAATGGAATCGGCTAGAGGAATCAAGATAATAAATAGACTGCAGAAGTGCACGTATTTCCAAGACCTGGCCCTAAAATGACCTTGGCTGGTGTTTCTGGCAGAGCCTAATAGGAGCACAGTGGCTGTATCCGCAGCTGGCATGAGCTAGTGGAGCTCCTCACACTCCTGCCAGGGGTCTGAGGGCTTCCCCAGCAAAGTCCTGCAGACTAAGCTGTAGGGAAGACCTACAAGTTTGCCTGTTGTTACGCTGGTGGAAGCAGAGTGATTTTACCACTTGAGGCTCTGTTCAGCACCATGAGAAATGCATCTGAATGCATTCCTAGGAGCCTGTTTTCGTAGGGGAGAACATGCACTTGCATGTATGAAGGGCAGTTAACTCGGCACACATCTGCATACAGCTAGTGCTCGTGTGGTTATGAAAAATCTCTCCTCAGCTATCTGACTTTGAGCCAAAGGCAGATGGAGTGAAGGCAAGGAGCTAAGCACGGATGGAGGAAATCTTGAAGCCAGCCCTGCTACGTTGAGCGTACCTGGGCCGGGGCCTGGTGATCTCTGTGAAGACCAGGTAGCTCTAAGAGCTGAGCCTATAAATCAGTATTTTATGATAACTAGCTTTTCTTTGCTTCCTGAAGCTCAGTGCTGCAGTAAGGATACAACCATGGTGCGTTCCCTCCATGGTGGGTACACTCAGCCACCCCAGCTGAGTCCTGCAAGGCAAGTCTGGTGACTTCTTTGACCAGGATTGTATGTGCGTAACTAGGGACGGAAATTCCCCTCCAAGCTTGGCACAAGAGCTGGCAACAAAACTCGGGGAGCCAGGAGTGTAGACTCAAGCCCTTCAAGGTCTGCAAGGATGATTCTTTCTTCCACTGCCAAGTGGTTGCAGAGTTCGTGCCACTGCCCAAGAGTGGTGAGATGGTGAGAGCTGGTCAGCCGAGGGATAGATGCTTTGGGAGTCCTGGAAGGTAGAAAGATGCAAAAGGGCAACCTCTGCACTGTTGACCAACAGTGGTGAAAAAGAACAGAGGGACAGTTTTGTATTACAGGAGAGATGAGAAAGAGAGCATCTTGACTGGGGTCTGTTATGCTACATTCAGTGTCCCCAGCTGTGCCCACATGTGTGAAATGCCCTAGGAACACCAAGTCCCTGCACTGCTCAGGATGCTGGAAGGCTCTAAGTGACAGTGATGCTAAAAATGACAGTGGCACACCTCCAGGACTGGATCTTTTTGCTCTAATTCTTTTTTTTTTTTTTTGGCATTGCTTTTTCAGCAGTCGTCGGATTCCCAAACCATCGTTCTTCTCTTCCTTCCCAGCTCAGTCTCCATATACGTGAAAGCATATATGCGGCATGAGAACAGCATTGCTGAATTTTTGATTTACTTTTTGGATGACACTGAACTGCAACACAGGACTTGTCACAGAACCAAAATATCCAGAGCTGGGGCTTGAGAGGGCTCTGGCCACCGGTGTGTATCAGCACTGGGCAATGCTTATCTGCTTGGCAGAGGGATGTACAGGGCATATCCAAGCCCCAACTCATAGGAAAACAACAGCAAGGCAACTTGGGAAGGAATTTCCAGCTCAGTGAGAAGTTATATAGGCCAATGATTTAAAAAAT
This sequence comes from Nothocercus julius, assembly GCA_013398735.1. Classification (NCBI taxonomy): domain Eukaryota; kingdom Metazoa; phylum Chordata; class Aves; order Tinamiformes; family Tinamidae; genus Nothocercus; species Nothocercus julius. The sequence goes on along the minus strand of VZSV01000124.1, from coordinate 237,056 downwards.
GGTTATTAAAAAAATTAGAAAGAAAAAAATAATCTCTGTAGTCGGCATGTCTTCCAGGATCTGTCGTAACAGATTCGTCCGAGCCGGTTAACGGTATTTGCGGTTTGCAAGATGCTACATGTCTGAGTAAGATGACAGACACATTATTATCACCTCTCCACTGTGATCTGTCCAAACCTGTCCCAGGATGCAGCTCCACAGCTGCTTGCTGGGGAGTGCAAGGAAATTAGCAGCCGGAGGCAGCACTTTTCTTCTCTCTCTCTTGCCAGGCTACTGGCTTTATTGGGATCCATTGACTGCAGTCCTGGACACGTCTTGAGTAGAACTAATGAGGAGACTGGAATGTAAAAGAGGAGGAGGAGAAGGCTGCTAGGGAGGAGGGGGAGGATTTGTGGAAAAAGTAATTGTTGAGCAAATCATTTCCTTCAAGAGAGAAAGGAGAACTTGGCTACAGGCCTCCTGAAGCAGGCAAGTCTAGACGCTTCGGTGTCAACAGTTGAAGATAAATAAGATTTTATCAGTTCAGACTCTGTTGGGACACATCCTCATAGCGGTTCCGCTGCCCAGAGAGGAGTTGGGGGGAGATGGACTTTTCTATTAGGTGTTTTCACACAGAAGATTTGGATTACTTCTTGTGTGAGGCTCTCAACATACTAGGGGAAAAAACACCTCTCATCTCTTGTTTCCTGCCCAGGAGAAATAGCTACAGACCAAAGTAGCAAAGTATCTTTTTCTGGAGTAGGTCTTGGACATTTGCAGCAAGGAAGTTTAGAGTTAATTCTAGTGCTTTTTCACAGCTATAACCGTATTAAGCTTCATGATTTTTTGTGGGAATTTGTCCCCTTTGGACCTTGCAAGGTGCAAAACATTTTCCTGGATACAGTTACAGGAGCGCTAAGATAAGCCTTGGAACAGAGAGGTGAGGAGTCTCTGCAGGAGCTGATGGCAGCAGGGGCTCTGCCGTGCCGGGGTGCTGGTGTCCTGTGGGGCTGGGCACAGGCGCAGCGGGATTTCCAGCTCTTCCTGCAAGTAGCTAGTTTCAGTAGCGAGATGAAATAAACCCCTCTAAGGAGGCCTTGGGATACGGACTCCCTAGGAAGTGGAGCTGAGGCTGGCATACTCCAATAGTGAAAGGCTGCTAAGGTGCAAAGACTTTGGCTTTTGCAATCGTTGCTGTTGCTCAGGATTTGCACTACAAGACAGATCATAGTTGCAGAGAAGAAACAATAAAACAGGTGGCATTATAAATTTCAAAGCAGCAAATAAGGGTAGGCTGATGCTGAAGGCTGCCTGACTAGAGCAAATGGCCACTGGAATACACGTTCTGTAAGAACCCCTAAGCTTAAGCAGATCGCTCAGTGACATTGCTGCTAGCTGCTGCTCTTGCTGCACTAACATCCGCAAGCCCCATCAGCATCTGAGCTTTTGCTCTCCAAGCATACAACAGAAGGCAATCTCTGACTTCCTTCAATGAACAGGATTACTGCAGTAATAATGTTATTGGGAAGGAAGCTACTAGCTATTCAAAGGGTAGAATAGGAACTGGGGGGAGGGGAGGAGGGGAAAAAAAAAAAAAAAAAAAAAAAAAAAAAAAAAAAGAAGGAAGGAGGAAGGAGGTGCCCAGAGGCAGAATGTATTCAAGCTCTTGAGAAGAAAGTTTTAGGATTAAGCCTTTAAGCGCTGGTATACAAGTCCGTGCTGGGGGATGCATTCAGCTGTCCTGCGATGATGCTCCCTGCTAAGATGTAGACACTAATCCCAGAGTAACATCCACCTCTGGCTTCCCGTATACCAGGGACAGCTCCTTTGGAAGGGGGCCAAGGTCTCCTTCCGCAGTACCGCTGCGGCGAGCGCTGGCGCGACGCCGTTGCTCCCTGCGCGCGCGGCCAAGGCTTGCGCAGTAACTCCAGTGCTCCAGGGCTGCGCAAGACGCTGCCGGCAGCGCTGCACGGACAGGCCGCCCGCCCAGGGGCCAGCGTCACTCGGCAGCATCGCGCGTGCTGGAAGCTTGGGCTGGGACCTGGGTGCTACTGTTTGAGGAGGGCAGTTTTTCCAAGCTGCGCAGCGGCTGAACCAGCTGTGCACAAGCTGCACGAGGGGTGCGGTCCCTGGCGCCGCAGCTGCCGCCGGCCGCGCGTGCGGCAGGGAAGCGTGCAGGACCGCTGCGCTCGGCCGGGAGCCGTGCCTGTGTTGTGTGCAGAAGCAAACAGGATACAGAGCTGATTTTTCTTGCCCAGAGTTATCAGCACGGAGTTCCTTAAAAGAATAGTTTGTTATTGTTGAAGTATCTTTGAAGGCAATGCTGGAGCTGTTAAGACATGATAAGGTTATCAGTGGAGGCATGCCTGCGTTGAGCAGCAGCCTTTCTCCCTGCAGGGTAATCGCTGTGCTATTTAACAGAGATTTATCCATGTCATAACACGGTATAATGAGAGAATTTGTTACCAAAGAACTTGCCATAATGCACTTCTGCTCTTCCAGAGCAGTTTTATTTCCCAGGCATGTTGGAAACTGCCCGGGAATGTCTACATGAAAGAATCCTCTGACAGAAGTTGTCAGTGTTTTAACACCTGGCAAGGAAGAACCCCCTCCAAATCCCTTGTTTTGCCTTGTCCTCTCCTGAGGATGAATGTGTTGGGCCCAAGTCATGCAGAGCCCAAGTAAGTTACATGGACTAAAGCAGTATGACAGAGCTTCTCTCTTCTACCCAGGCAGATAGGATCTCAGCACCTTCCAGGAAGAGACTGTATTTTGAATTCCAGTGTAATGAGGAAACTGATATGACTGTAGTAGAGTTATGACATAGTCAGAGTTACCAGCTGTTAGAGCAGAATCTGGACATTTCAATGAGCCACAGTGTTCCTAAGCATCCCGTGTCTTCTGGCAAATCTGCGTGACTCAGATATCCAGGGTAATCCTTGCTGTCAAACACAGCTTCATGCTATTCCTCCAGATCACTCTCTTGGGGATCACACCCTCTAACGATGGCAGCGTCCTTCTGTTCTTCCTAATGCAAAACTGGTGTCCACGGGAACTACCCGTGGATGATTCCAGCCAGCTCATTCGCTTTCCCTTGCTGATATCTCTGCTGCTGACTAACATTTTGTGAATTCAGCGTTGGTTGCATGAAAGCTTTAACAGTCTGCCTCTGTACTAACCTCTCCCCTGTATATCTTCTCTGAACTTCTTTTCAAATACCACCTGAAAATAGCTTTTATCTCTTGTTTCCTTCTTCACTTCCCCCCTTTCTTGCATTTCACTGGTGGTATGTGCTTATCTAGCTGTGCAAGGCATGCTGGAGGATAGCTTGCAGAAGAAAAGGCAAAGAAAATGATGGTGATGGGGAACAATCATTCACGGAAAGGAAAACAGTCACTGAAGTCACGGAGTGGATCCTGTTCAGACAGAAAGGGCAGAGGGACCATGAAACACAAAGCGGCGCAGAGCAGCCTCCTGCTCTGATCAGAGGAGCTGCCTGGGAAAGCGAATGTCCTACGAGCAGCCCTGCTGCGTGCAGGCAGCCCTGGCTTGGGACTGGACCCTCAGGAAAGTAGAGGGGGTTTCCTCACAGCACAGCCCTGGCAGAAGGAACCTCACTAGCCTTTGCACACCTGTATTTTGATGGCTCAGGACAAGCTTTAACATCCTCATGAGTATTCTGCACGGTGGTATATTTTTGGCATGAAGCACATGTTGTGGGGGTGAGATAAAATACTTGGAGTAGAAACATGCCCTACCATGCAGGGACTGGCTCCCGTGTCTCCGTGCAGCAGGGGTGGGCTCTTGTAGAGCAAACAGAGTCTTTGTGAGCTGCAGAGCAGCATGGCACTGGGCAGGCAGAAGGGAACCACAGGTCCTCCCACATGTGATCTGAGCCACACGCTGTAGGGGGTAAAGGACAACTACTGCCTTCCCACCACCATGCTTCTGCCTACCTTGAAAATGGTCAGCAGCTTCTTCCTGCCCAGCCTCTCCACAGGTGAGCATCACTCACTGCTGCACCTGGACTGTCACACAGATCCCCCCATTACAGCAGGCGTCCCTGCAGACTGCCCGGGACAAAGCTGCTTTGCCCTTCCCCAGGGCAAATGGGACTTTATGTGTGTTCAGAGCACTCCTTCCTTCTGCAGGGGAAGCAGAAGGCAGCAGTGCCTCTGACTTCTTCTAGACTGGGAATTCCTGACTGCATTCACCTGGTGCCACTGAGGAGCCCAGAGCTAAGAAATGAAACAGGTGGCTAGAGCTTGTCAGCAGACATGGGAAAGAAGAGCTATGCCCGAATCCTACACTGCAGAGATGTCTGCTGCTTCATGCAAGGGGCAGCAGAAGTCTAGCAATCCATTCTGCCCCCACTGTGTTTTGTGCCCCCGGCACCTCCAGCTCTTTCCCTTCCCTCTTCCTGAGCCATACAAATGCAGGTCTCTTCTTTTCCAGTACTCCCCTCTGCTGAAGAAACTCTACTGCCAGATTGCCAAGACATGTCCCATCCAGATCAAGGTGTCAACCCCACCACCGCCAGGCACCATCATCCGGGCCATGCCCGTCTACAAGAAAGCAGAGCACGTGACAGAAGTGGTGAAGCGCTGCCCCAACCACGAGCTCGGACGCGACTTCAACGATGGTGAGTGCTGGCCACGCACCCCCCCCGGGGATGCCCCCATCGCTGGGCCAGGAGGAAGCGAGGGAGGGCAACAGTGGTGGCTCTGCTGCACCCGTGGCGACATCCTCGCGGAGCTCCTGCTTCTCTACAGCCCAAGCAGTCCAATGCCGGCCGCCCGTGCTGGCTGAGCGATCACTTTGGGCCGGGGGGCTCCCAGGGATCTGTAGATTCGCAGGAGCCCCAGCACCTCTAGTACCACTGTTAAGGTCTCGTCGAGGAAGATGAAGGTGAACTGGGCAAGGCAGGGAGCTCCTAAGGGGCTGGGGGCCAGTGGTGCTGCCGTGCGCTGCCCCTCCACAGGTGCCACCACCTCTCCCGCCAGGCGCCCTGGCTAACGCAAATGTTTCTCTTCACAGGCCAGTCCGCCCCGGCCAGCCACCTTATCCGGGTGGAAGGCAACAACCTCTCCCAGTACGTGGACGACCCTGTGACAGGAAGGCAGAGTGTGATGGTGCCCTACGAGCCCCCACAGGTACCCTGTTTGCTTCCAGGGTGGTGGGGAAAGAGACCCAGCATTTGCCTTCGTCTGCCTGTGCAGCGGGGTAGCCCTGCAGCTGGGAGCCGCCCTGCTTGGTGGGAGGCAAACATTGTCCAGGAGCCCTAGGAGCTGCGTGAGGCCTCCCCTTGAAGTTTCTGAGCACACGCTGCCCTGCGGCGGTGATGCGCCCCGGAGTGTCCTGCTGCCAGCAGGTGTGGTGCAAAGCCAGTGCCCAGGGACATCCCTTCCAATCCTGCCGTGGGGCAGTGCTGGAGGCCCACAGCCCCCCACTGTAGACCACGCAGTCCTTGTAGAGCCATCTCTTCCCAGCTGGGATGTGCTGTCGGTGTGAGGTCACACGTCCCTGCCCTCCCCAGTGCTCCCATGGGGAATCGCCCCTTAGATCTGCTCCACCTGAGGTTTGAAGCGTGGTCCTTTGCATCGAGGTCGAGTCTCAGATGCAGGGCTCTTGATTTTTTGCTCCTTGCTCAGTGTCTGCTCTCTTCTCCTGGGGCAGGTGGGCACCGAGTTCACCACTATTCTGTACAACTTCATGTGCAATAGCAGCTGCGTGGGAGGAATGAACAGGAGACCCATCCTCATCATCATAACCTTGGAAACAAGAGAGTGAGTCGCTGTCGCAGTAACATCCCTGCCCGGGGCAGGCTCCTTCCCTGCTGCCAAGAGGGCAGGGGGCCTCGGGAGGGAGCAGCTTCCCAGGGATGCAGGGTGATTCCTCCCTGGGCATGTGCTCTAGGAGCCCCTCTTGGGGAAGGGGAGGTGGCAGCCCCTGGATGCACACGGCGTGGCTGCCCCAGCGCAGCTGCAACCCTCCTCTGCCCCAGGAATTGCTCGTCCCTCACAGGAGACTCATGCTCTCAGCAGACAGGTTCCCTATACCTGATAATACTCGTGGGAGACTTTACTGGGGCTTTTTGAGCCACACCATAAAGTGTTGGCTTGAACCAAGGTGAAACTCCCTAGAAGAGATAATCTCATTGGCTTTTCTCTCCTGCCAGTGGCCAGGTCCTGGGAAGGAGGTCGTTTGAAGGACGGATCTGCGCCTGTCCTGGCCGAGACCGGAAAGCTGATGAAGACCATTACCGAGAGCAACAAGCCCTGAATGAGAGTGCTGCTAAAAATGGCAGCGCCAACAAACGCAGTGAGTCCTCTTTGAAGAAAAGCTGAATGGTTCAGGGTGCTGTCCCATCACAGCCCAAGGCTGCTGGCCAGCATCTGGGGTGCCTTGCTGCTCAAAGTGCCACAACTGCTTCCATGTCACCCTCCTTTCCTGTCTCAGCCAGTCACTGTGCTGCAGAAGCTGAAACTCACAAGCTTGTCACCAAAAACACAAAAAAAAAACAATTCCCAAAGCCACAAGTCCTGAAAGAGAGAGAATATTTGGCATGTGTCAGACTAAGTCTGCTAGAGGTGGTTATTTCCTTGTTTTCAGTAAAGGTGAGCACTGTGCTCCAGGTAGGGCTTCTACCCCCAGGCTGCTGGCTGCACGATCCCGCTGCTGCCAGGAGGAGCCAGGACACAGCAGCTCCCATAGCCAGATTTGGCTTTTATTTCCCACTAACATTTTTTCCTTTCTCCTTTCCAGCTTTCAAACAGAGCCCGCAGGGGATCCCAGCACTGGGGGCTGGCATTAAGAAACGGAGACATGGGGAGGAGGAGATGTACTACGTGCCTGTAAGTGCCAGTGAGCCACACTGATCTCCTTGGCTTCAGACAGTTGTGACTTTGTGCCCTCTGAGCAAAATGCCATGGGGATGAAGTGTCAGGAAGGACGAGTTGGCATGGCTGGAGGAGACAGTATGAAGTCTCCTGCCATGCGGCAGGCAGGGGGGCAGCAGCATGACCCATTGGGATGAGAGGAGGCTAGAAACAAGGGGGGAAACATCTGTAAATGCACATGTCTGAGGGAGTTCTGGACCCCTGAACATTTACTAGTTGCAGAGGCATTTTGCCCTGCAGGACTGGGTAGAGAAAAGGGCCATGGGAAAGGCCCAGGTGAGATGGGCCAAAGTGAAGGCCTGGACTTGTTCCCTCTTCCAGGTGCGAGGCCGGGAGAACTTTGAGATCCTGATGAAGATAAAGGAGAGCCTGGAGTTGGTGGAGCTGGTCCCCCAGCAGCTGGTTGACTCTTACCGGCAGCAGCAGCAGCAGCTCCTGCAAAGGCAGTAAGTACCAGCAAAGCAGCCGGCGAGGCCCCTGAGACCCCAGCTCTGCAGCAGGCAGCGAGGCACGGCGAGCAGCCCTGGCCCTGGCTGTGTGGCTGCGTGGAGCCCTCAAGCAGCTCTTCCCAACGGCAGCCAGTTCTGCATGAGTGCAATTTGGCCCAGGCAACTAGCAGTGCAAAGGAGCTTTTTTTGCTGCCACAGTTTGCGTTGGTACCACTGGCTGAAACTTCAGCCCAGAAAACCAGAAAGCGCAGCCAGAAGGGAGCCCTGGAAGGGGAGGGTCCTCCCTTCCTTCCTGCTGCTTCACTGACTGCTTTGTTTTCTTGTGTAGGAGTCACTTGCAGGCATCTTCTTCCTACGGTCCTGTCCTTTCGCCTATGAATAAAGTTCATGGAGGAGGAATCAACAAGCTGCCATCTGTCAACCAGCTGGTGGGGCAGCCACCACAACACAGTTCCAACCCAGCGCCCAGCCTGGGGCCAATGGGTAAGGTCCCCATGTCACCATGTCCTGCAGCCCCAGGCAGACGAGAGGCGGAGTGGGCAGATGGCAGCCATGGAGCTGCACAGAGCTCAAACCCCACACCAAAGCAGAGGCGTTTCAGGCAAAGGCAGATTGTGTTGGTACCCAACACCCAACTGGAACCACTCTACTGAGCTGAGACACTTGGGAGAGACCTTCGCAAGTGCCACTGCACAGGGAGGAGTGGGAATTTATGGTGTAACTGTATGTCTGCAGCAAATCTTCTAGAAGCTCTCAAAGGAAGGTAGTGGGATCAGACACAGTTGGCTCAAACCTGAAAGTCCTCAAGCTCACACATCCCACGCTTAGTGTGGGCTCTCCCTGCCTGTCAGTGGACTCCTGATGAGGGGCAGGGCGGTTATAACCATTTGGGTTAAGTTATGTCTAACTCTGGTCTATTTGTTGTGTTGTCATGCCTTCCACCTAGGACCTGGAATGTTAAATAGTCACCCCATGCAACCCAATGGAGAAATGAATGGAGGCCACTCATCCCAGTCGATGGTCTCAGGATCACACTGCACCCCTCCTCCACCCTACAACCCTGATCCCAGCCTTGTCAGGTAGGGAAGACGTCTGATACCTGGTGTGTGTTGTCCTCTGATGTTTCTTGCTGTTGTCCCTTACTCTAACCTTCAGAGCTGTCTAGCAACTGGTCAACTGGCCACTGGTTCCAACTGAGAAATCACTGCTTATGAAATCACGTAGACTATTCTTGTCATCTCAGAAATCAAAGCCCAGCTTCCTACTGGTTAGAAACGTGTATTGGCTGCAAACACCTCCGAGTAATCCATCCTTGTTCAGTTGGAAATTAAATACATGTGAACAAGAATCTGTTTCTGTATGTCAAACTGGCACCAAAAAAAAAAAAAAAAGGCGCCTTGTGGAACTTCCACCTTCCCCTTTCTTAATGGATATGCCTAGAAGTTGTTCCACATGATTTATTTCCATGAGGAATGTTGTCAGATCTGCAGCCACTTTCTCACTTTTAAAAAGACCTTAGATGTTTTAAAAGATATCCTGCCAGAATTAGGGAGGCTGCACATGCAGTTACTAGAGTTGCACAGCTGCAGCCCAGTGCAACGTGCAAAATACCCCAGCACCGATCTGTACATTGCAGAGACTGTCACTGCCCAGACTAAAGCACGTCCCTCTCTTCTTCTCCAGGTAGCTCAAGCTCCCTCAGGTTATTTAGTGAAACTTACTCTGCTGAAACCTCTGAAGATCAGAAGGACTAAAAAGTAATGTTAGGAATGAACATAGTCCCATTAACTTCTTCACTCTGACCCTAATGACAAGTTAGGCCATGCTTTGGCTTTGCATCAGCCAGAGGAAAACTCTGTCCAAACACTGTGAGTATCCCAGAGCAAGCTGCCCACTAGACTTGCCTTTGCCTGCATCCCACCTGTATTGCAGGGGTTTCAGAGGGCTGCGAAATTCTCTAAGAGGCAGAAGCCTGCTGCAGTCTCCTTGCTTTTTCAATGAGCAGAAACATGGTTTGCCACTACAGTGATGGTTGAGAGCACGGCTTATATTCATAAGAAGTTAATGCCACTTTATTTTCCAAATTTTTTCTGCAGTTTTTTAACAGGATTGGGGTGTCCAAACTGCATCGACTATTTCACCTCACAAGGGTTACAGAATATTTACCACCTGCAGAACCTATCCATAGAGGTAAATGCTTTGGGAAGATCTGTTCTTACCACTTGTTTCTATCAGCTGTTGATCTTAAGAGCAAGGACAAACAGTTTTAAAAGAAAAGGAAAAAAAAAAAAATGTGCACCAACTTGTCAGAGAAGCTATATGTTCCCTGAGAGAGATATGTGTCTTCCTTTCTAGTCCTTCAGATTTAGTAGCAGTTCAGTCCATGGTAGCAATCCCAATAGTCTGTTCCATTGTTTCTTCCAGACAGTCAGAAGCAAAGGCCAGCAAGCTCCTAGGATAATGGGGAAAAACAGACAAAATTATAACTCGGTGTACTTTCTGGGATATCTAAAATGAGATAAAAGGTCTCCAAAACAGACCTCAAATACTTTTTTTTTTTTTTTAACCTAACTTATAACATGTAGGAGAACAAACTGAGGTACTCAGCAAAATAATCCAAAGCCCATGGAATTGTTATTTCAGTGAGTTCTAAATCAGACCTATAGTTCTGATTTTGTCTTTCCACATAAATCTTCAGTGTGTCTATCTGACAACAGAAGATTAAATAAGCGAGTCAAATCCAGGATACCTGTATTCTGGACTTGGGGTTCCAACCCTGGGATCCAACAGCACAAGTTAGGCAAAACTAGAAGGAAAACTTGCATAAACTATGTTAGAAATAGCCTATATTACATTGTGTGTCAGCCCTCTGCTGCTGGGGGGAAGAGGGGCTTGGTGCTATAAATCCTTGGCTAAAGTGCAATTCTTGGTGCAAATACTGAGGTCATGAATAGCTGGAAGAGGAAAAAAAATCCCTTTCAGCCATAATCAGTCCTCGAGTCAATATTCTGGCCAGATCAAAGCTCATACCTTGATTCAGTTTTGCCTCTGTAGTTCGTAGCAATTGTCTTCTATCCAGCAGCTAAAATAAAATAATGAGAACATGTTTTGATGACACAGTTGTTGAAGACACAATGATTTTTCATTGGTAGCTGGGGCCAGTTGCATAATCTTAGTCTGGTTTTGAAACATTTTCTGAACTAACTCCGTTATTATCTGTAAGCTGTCAAAAGAAACATTTGGTACAGTCAAAACTTCATACCAGATTGCTGAGCTGTGTGTTCAAGTTTACATTTATAATTACTAATCTCATACTCGCTGTCTTCTCCAGTTAACACTCACGTGAGTCTCTGTGTTTGGCATTAACCTGGCTCTCGAGCAGCTCTCCATTACGGTAGTGTTTGTTCTCGTGTGAACATCTGCACATAGGCCACCAGCCCCCAGATTTTACAGCTCTTGCTCAGCACTGAGATAGCCCTCCCTGTCCGTCCGAGCGATCTGCTATTGCCCATCTTGGTGCATTAAGACATGTGACGGAGCACTGGTCCCAAAGCAGCCTGAGCCAAGAGCAGTTGAGAAGTGGGGCGCATCCGCACGGCGCCGGTGCCCTCCTGGGTGACCCGTCATACCTAGAGATGCAGTTCAGCCCCCTCAGGCAGGACACAGGGCCACAGCCCAGCCGGGCTGAGGGCTCCCTGGCCAGGCGAGCAGAACGACACGGCACTTCACATGCTGCTCCGCAATCTGTGTCAGGCAGTGAAGGGCCTAGTTCCTCCGCTTTGCAGATGAGTTTTGTGTGGAGCAAGAACTTGCTTCTCCTCCTCCCCCTAAATAAAACTTTTGCAGGTTTTCTAACCTGCAAAATTGTGTCTGAGTAACTGGTCAGCTGGCCACGGGTTACAAATGAGAAATTACCCATCAGGGCAAAACCTGTGGCCTTGGTGCCATGACAGGGGGGAGGCCCAGAGCACCAGGCTTGCACGCTTTGACTTTCTGCCTGCCTCATGCTCAGAGCTCTCAGGGCTCGTGCCCACCCGTATTCTTGACCTGTGCCGATCATCGGATACACTTCAGCAGTGTTCTTCTTCCAGGATCTCGGAGCACTGAAGATCCCAGAGCAGTACCGGATGATAATCTGGAGAGGCCTCCAGGATCTCAAGCAGAGCCACGACTACGGGGCCCAGCAGCTCATCCGCTCCAGCAGCAACGCCTCCACCATCTCCATCGGCAGCTCCGGCGAGCTGCAGCGGCAGCGCGTCATGGAGGCCGTGCACTTCCGCGTGCGGCACACCATCACCATCCCCAACCGCAGCGCCGACGACGACTGGGCAGACTTTGGGTTTGACCTCCCGGACTGCAAATCGCGCAAACAGTCCATAAAAGAAGAATTCACAGAGGGAGAGATTAACTGAACGTCTCCAGAAGGGAGCAGTAAGAGACTGGACACAGAGTTAAAAGGATATAGAAAAAGATGAAACCTCGTTTGAAAAACAGCGAATTATTTTCAGCCTTGAGTGTCTGGTTGAAAATGTAGTTGCATTGGACAGGCGGGAACTTCGAGCCATGGGAGAAAGCCTGACCCTGATCCCTTCATTAGGCATCTTCCCCAGAAAGGAAATTCCAGGGGCTTTATCAGAGGATCAAGGGGAAGGAAAGGGCAGCTGAAACGACGCCTGAAAAGGAATGCAGAGATTTTCCAGTGGAGGGAGAGACATTCGCCGGTTTATAACGCTACTTTATATTTTACTGCATCGACCATATGCAGCATAAAGATAGCACATACGTTTTTCTGTTAGCAAAACTCACCTTTACCTCTTGTCTATCCCACCTGTGTATTCTCAGTGATGTCCAAACCCTACAGGTCTTCGTTGTTGAAAAAAAAAAAAAGAGGTTTACATCTCCTCTTTCTTCTCTAAAGATGTCTGCCATTGATGGAGACAAAGCAACAAAACCCATCTGCTTTCCTGATGGACTGCCAAAAAGTATCTCTCTCCCTCAGTGCTTTGTAGAGCAGAAAAACAACCCATTTGGCAATTACAGATGTGTTCGTGTACTTAAATAATTCTGTATATAGACAGACCACAATGTACATACGGTATACTCATTGTGCTGTAAGGAAAAAAGAAAGATTTATTTTCATGTAAGCTATAAAAATTGATACTTCTGAGACACTGTCAAGTAAATTAATTTCCTTCTATAGCATGCAAACATGCAGAAATCATGTTCTCAAGCCTTATCCACCAAAAAATGAGAGTGATTGCCCCCGAGTGTCCTTCATGCAAGTGCAAAGCAGGGGGGTAAGCCGGTGAGTTCCCTCTGCGACTCAGAGTTCTGCAAAATGACTCCCTGCCCTGTCAGAGGACTCTTGAAGACGAGTTAGACCGAGCCATCAGGAATGATTTCGATGTAAACTTGATCCTGCCTTTGTGTAAGGTGACGGGCTGGGTGGCTGCATGAGATCGGTCTAGTTTGTTTCCTGTTAGCTCAAGTCTCAGCCAAAGCTCATCCAAAGCTCCCTCTACTACAGCTTATTTGTAGCCCAGCCTGATCTGGCCTTTTCCATTCGCTTCTGGAAAGCAAGCTGCCCGCGGCCGCGCCAGGGTGGCCCACGTCACCCCCTCGCCCGCGGCTGGCTGGAGCCGCGCTGCTTCCTTCCGCCTGCTGCTGCCAGGTTCGGGTGACTTCTTCAAGGTGTAACTGAGCTGTTGGTGCAACTTGAACTGGGCACGGAGGCAGCTGCATCCCCACCCCGCCTCCTGCGAGCAAGCAGAGCGTTCAGAAGGGCGAGGGTCCGCACGGGGCCTCTGCAAGGCCCCCGGCAAGAGGGAGGTCAGGGAGCCGCTTCCCGCACCCAGCCCGGCTGGGGCTGCTCGAGATTCCCGAGCGCCCAGGGGCAGGAAGGGAGGCAGAAAGGGCAGAAATGGCCTCCCTGCCTCCTCCTCCCTCCGTGCCTGTGCACGGCCGCCCCGGAGGAGCAGGAGGCCGACACCCCAGGCCTGGGCCGGGACTCCCTCTGCCCTTGCGGAAATGCGAACGCATGCCCTAAAATAACAGCTCATTAAAGCACTTTAAGGCTTTAAAGGCTTTCAAACCATCACTTGTGTTTTCAATGTTACCTAAGGCTTCTTCCAGCAGTATTAATTGATATACTCCAACCATGTTATGAATGGTATTTTTTGTAATGTTATCTTTGAAAAATGTGTTATTTTTATAGCTGTATTTGGTTTTTTTTTGTTTTATCTTGTTTTTGTAATACAATAAAAGCACACGTCTTAATGACAACACCTGCCAGCTAAAGTCTCACTTATACCGCATGGCAAGTGCTCTCACAGCACTGGGGTCAGTCTCCAGAGCCATGGGGAGGCCTCTGGAACCTGCCTGATGCTGCTTTGCAAAGCTACAGCCGTGCAGCTCTGCCAAGAGCAAGAGCACTTGTCAAGGTGAGAGCACTAACCGTCCACTTCTTCATAAATAAAACTATTTTCTCAAGAAATGACTACAGAATAGGGAATGAGACTGACAGTGATTTTATCATTAAGACATAGATTTCCCACTTTTTAAAAAATTACACTGCTAAAAATTTCCACAAGAGAATTTAGTTATAAATGTCTCAGCTATTTCTAGTTTTAACAGTGTATTGCAAATACAGGTTTGGAAAGTGACAGAATTAAAGCATCTTTCAAGAAGAAAAGTGACATGTATCAACTAATACTCAAGGCAAGAATGTTCTTTTAATACAATAAAAAAAGCTTTCAAAAGAGCTTGAAAACTGGCATATGAGAAATACAGACAAGAACAGTCAAATCTAGATATCTGCAATAAGCTCAACATAAGAATAAAAAGATAAAAATAACTGGGCTTAAAAGCAGACCTGCCTGTTGTTGAAGGCACTATATCTTTTCCTGCAATGTATATTCCAAATGTGCTGGACTGTAAAAAAATATCTTTAAAATATGTAATAATCACCCTTTCTACAGTCAAGAAAAGCAATTATTAGTCTTCTTTTACTACTAAAATATTACCATACAAGGTTTTCATTTGAGCAAGGAAAACAGAGGTGCGCCGATGGCCCCTCGCTACTGTCGCTGAAGGTGCTGAGCAAGCCATCAACTCTGCCCGTAGACACTGTCCAGGGCCACTAACCCGATTCTGAAGAAAATTTTTTAATAATGCAGTATTTATTACAGAAGTGTCCAAGTGTGTTGCTTCTCTATGGAATACTCGGAATCCAGGGCCTCCCCATGGTTCCTCCTCCCAGTACAGTCAGCACGGCTGTAGGACTCCCTGCTTCCCTGCTCCTCTTCCCTGGCCCCCAAGAAAGTTAGAAAATTGGAGCTTTTCAGCTACATCTTTGAAATCCATAGCAAAAATTTAGAAAAAAACATTAAAAAACAACAAATGGAATAATAAATACGAGGCGCAGAAGTCCTACTCCTGCGAGCGCGCATCGACGCTCTGACCTGCGCGGGCATTACGCCCTCCTGTCTGCAGAGCTGCCACTCGCCCAGCTCCAGCACGGCTGGGGCGGTTACGCCTCCCTACCAGAGGCCGCGGAGCGCTGCGCTCTTCCCAAGAGAGCAAAACTCCAAAGCTCTCCACAAGAAAGCGCCACCTGCACAAACCGCACCCGACTTCTCCGGAGGGTCCTGGCTGCTGCGCTAAGGAGCGTTCGCAGCATCAGTACGGAGCCCTTCCAGCTCAAAAGTGCCTCCAAGTTCTGGGCATTTCCAGTGGAAGTGTCAGCAAGGAAGTCTTTTATATAAGTAAGGTAACAGTGGAGATATCACTAGGTAAAAAGACTTCACTGTAGCACAGCTCAAAGATGATCCTTCACCACAGAAACACAGCAGTGTGCATCACATTATTTCAGTCTTGATTACAGACGAATCTATTGCTTCATTCCGTAAGTCAACAGCAGATCCATTTCTCCAGGACTGCTCAGCAGCGGCAGCTACCTGAATTGTCCAGAGAAACTGCTCTTTGGTTATCATGGGAGGTTCTTTGCCTGCAGAGATGAGGAAAAACAGAGGATAAAACTGAGGTTCTGTCGGCTTTGCCTGGACTAGCTGCGGCATTAACACAGCACTGCCTGCCACCACAGCCCTACGCGGCTTAATGATTAAAAATGGCAACAGCCTCCCGCATCAAAAGTTAAAGCGCTGTCTTTTCTACTCCTCCTTTCCTCAGCCTTTGAAAAGAAAATATTGCTATCACCTCTCCTGTTCTTGTAACTAAAATCCTGTATTTTTCTCAAACATAGTCAACTTCAACAGAACACAATTATTATTTTTTTATTGCACATCTACCCCTTTTTCTCTTGGTATATCAGGCACTAACACCAAATTGCAACTGCTACTGGCACAACTTCTATTTTTTGCTAAAAGCAAACCTAGAGCAACGCTAGCCATGAACTGAAGCTTCCCCCTACCTTTCAGGGTTCTAATAAAGTGGCGAAAGAGCTCTCTGTGCGCATCGCTGTAGCGATCGGCTTGGGTCTGCGAACAGAGGGACACAGAAGTTCCATGCTCTGTAATTCCCAAGGGATTCCGATTATCTACCCGTAACGCTCCTTGAGAACCATGAACCTGCAAGGATGACAATGATGAGGAAGGAGAACAGAAGTTTTTACAATCACTGTGTTTTTGATCTCAAGCAGCTAACCAGACTATAAAAGCCCCTGGTCTGTAGTATCAAGTAGAAAAGTCACTCCTAAGATTGTGAGCTACAACTGATTTATCCCCTTTTACGGATCACTCACGATGGCAATGATGGCAAACAATACAGTAGCTTCTACTTCTGCAATATCTTTGTCTGAGCAAAGCTCCTTTTTTAAAGATGTAACAGCTACAACTTTCCAAACACAACCCATACATCTCTTCTAACTTATGACTACTGGAACTTACAGACAAGTAGGCCTCTGAGTTTATACTTTTCTTCCCATTTAATAACCTTTACATTTGTGAGACCTTGACTCTTGGCTTGCTCTACTCCTAGAAACATTTTGGAAAGACAGTAAATCATCTGAATAGTAACATTTCAGCCTCAAGAAAGCCGCCACCCATTTCTGCACGTAGCTTATTGCTCCAAGGGAACATAAGTCAACAGTGGCAAGACCCAGACATCAAAACAGAGTGGACTGTAGCTTCAAGAGATGTTACAAGGTACGGAGGTACAGAGCCATTCTGTGAAGTGCTTTTGCAGGTGTATCCATGGGGCACAACACGTCCCACACAAGAGCACACTCGGGAAAACTTACTCTAGCTTGTGGTGTCATAAGAGACTTATCTTAAAAACGAGAACGCACCTCTAGTCTCTGATCACAGCTTTTAGTGCAGTGCTGACTGATGTCCAAAGTAACAATTGCTCCACTAGGAAATTTCATGCTGACTGCTACAGTGTCTGCGTCCTTCAAGTAGGCCATATCTGAGCGACAAAAAAGGCACTCGCTCATATCAGGAAGAGCAAACCAGCAAACAGCACAGAGCACTAGAGAAGTCAAACAGAGAACTGAAAAGATCGCATCAATATCATTGTAAGCACAGAGCTTTGGTAGCTGTCTTCTGCATGCTGGTTTCTAGATAGCGAATTCTTACATCCTTCAACTCTTCACAGGGCCAAGCTCAGGGATCTCTCTACAGCAATTTTTTTTTCACAGCAGCAGGGAACTGGCAAAATGCAGAAATAACTGCCAAAATACCCTGTCTACAACAAACCCCTTAGACTTGTCCTCTATTGCACTAGGCTGTTGTTTCAACAGCTCCATGAGGGAATAATTGTGTATAATTCCACAAGGGAACAATGTGACATACATTCTTTTTTTCCCCAAGGTTAGTACTGAAATATGAAATAACTGATAAGTGCGAAAGGTACAGAAAATCAATTATCCACAGATTTAGCCTTACCTGCACAGAATGCGTGTCCCAGCGAAAATACTGTATCTGGAGCACTCTCTCCCAGCAACAAACTGATGATATCTATATCGTGCACCGCAGCATTATAAAAAATCCCACCTGGAAGAAGCAAAACTGGGCATTAAGGTCTTCATATTTAAAACTCACAGTACATTTACATTTCTGAACTGCACTGAGACTGATGCAAAAACAAAACCTAATACAAAGAGTTAACAGAAATACTTATACAACAGAAACAAACATTAAAGAAAACACTCCTCAAAAGAGAAAAAAACATGCATCTTAGGAACACACAAGCAGAGGGAATCTTCTGTGAGAACAAGGGGCAAGCAAATTTCTAATCCTTAGAGAATAAACTTTTTAGAGGAAAGCTGCTCACTACCTGATTTTTTTAGGAAGTTAAGAGAGGCTGCTGGGTATATGCTGCTAATCGTTGATATCCGGTGAATCCTCCCCAGTGCCCGGCTGTCACGGACTTTTTTATACAAGAACTGCAATGCTGGGTCAAAACGCCTTCAAAGAGAAACAAGCAGCATGTAACAGTGTTTGGGACAGAAAAGGTCACCCGCGCCGCGCGTGCTCGAGAGGCCGACAGGCTGCAGACAGAACACCTGCACCTCTGCAGACACACGGGGGTGCGCTCCGCTTTTCTGGTCCACTTTTCTAAGTTCAACAACTTCATATACATCATTTTGCTTCTTGCAAAAAGTATCAATAGCCGCGCTTGACTGGACTTAGGAATCAACGACTTAAAAAAGGAAATTAAACTACGAGGACTAAAAGGATTTAGAAGTCCATTAAGTCACATGCAGCTCTTCTTAGAGCCTTACTTTCAGGCTAATATTCAGGTGAGCATGGACCAAAACAGACACTCAAGACAAGTTCACATTCAGCTTTATGGCTGGGGAACAGACCTGTACACAGAGCACTTGAATTGAAAAGGCAAATATTAATGTGGACGTTTTGTGCAATTATGCACTAAACTTTACAAAATACATTCTCAGTCCAAGTAATTGTTGCTGGTGGTGAAAGTGATCCTTCTTAGCAGGAGGGCAGTAAACAGCCAAGTGCATTTACTAACAACCCACATCCACACTACACAGACATTGTTAAATACTAAGTTTAAAGTAGCTTCTCTGCTTGTAGCAGAGTTCTCCGAGGTTTAAAGAGATAAAAGTGAATTAAAATTGATCTCCATTCTTTCTGGTTCAATTATTCAGTCGCAGGGGTTGAGATGTAAAGTCACAAGTGGAAACTTCACTGTATAAGGATAAATAAATGTATCCTATCAGATAGACCAACAATCCTAACGTGAAGCAGCATTTTAACAAACATGCACTTTGCAATCCTAGATGTTATCAGCAGTATCTCCTCTAAAGGCAGAGCTGTACAATCCGCGGGGCCAAAAGTTTCATAAAGACGTCTGCTATAAATGAACAAAACTTAATGCTGCACAATATTACAAGGCTAGAGAGTTGTGAGTTAAACGCTTTACCCAGAAAACAATGAAAAGCAAATCTCAGTAGCCATATGTTTAACAAAACCACTGACCTGCCCGACCTAGCTGTTGTATAGAAGCGCGTGCACGCGCACACACACACACACACACACACACACACACACACGCACAACCTATAAACAAACAACTCCTTTTATTCCTAAAACCATCGGCCAAGAAGTTGCTTTAGAGAAGGGCACAACATTGCCAGAATAATTCCCTCTTTCAAAGCTTCAACTAGCCTTTGCCAAACCTCGAAGTGTCTGCAGGAATCATCTATGTCCATTCTAAAAAAAAAAAAAAGGAGCATTCGTGTCTCAGAAGTTTAATCATTTGAGTTCCATTCTCATCTTTGCAAGTGAGTATGTATTTTAATTCTGTAACAGACCAGATTTCACCTGCATTAAGCATAAAGAATTAAGCAAATTCAAATCTCCCGCTGAACAACGTTGACAAGAGGCAACGAAACAAAGCTTATTTGAGGAAATCAGGGCTACTTTCAGACATACACTTCTTAACAAGTATAGATCAGAAGAAAAATGCTGGTCTTACTTGTAGAATCCACAAACCAATGGTCTTCCACATCTGTCAGCTTCATCAAAACAAGCTTCTGCTGTCTGCCTGTCTAAACTGGGTAGCCTCTCGCAAAAGACACCTTTCCCTATGCAAAATGTCACAGAATATAGAATTGAAGGCAGGGCACAATCTGAGCTAAACGTTTTTTTATCTTGCAATATTGTATACAGTAAGTCAGTACATTCTAGAAAGCATGTTCCATGAAACCAGAGCATGGCTTTATGCTGATGATGCTAAATCCCTTTTTGCTGCCAGCTGCTATGGTTTTGTTAACCAGTTTACAAAACCCAAGAGGTCACACTGTTTTTACAGCTAGCTTTCCTTTTAATGTCTGGTTGAACTTCTCAAACTGGAAGTTTGAAGTGCTGGTAGCAAGAACAGCATAGTACAAACACCATTTGCACCTGAGCCATTAACATCAGTGTCATTAATGAACTAATTTCTCTTTAATTATGCAATCAGTCTGTACAGCTCAAGGGACACTGCTGCAAAGTACAGAGTTAAAGCACAAGTGGCTAACGTACAGAAAGAAAAGTAGTTATTCCTAGGATAGAGAGCACCAAGTGTGTTTGGCAAGCATATGAACATGCAAGGCCTTCCCCAGCGTGTGCAAACAAGATTACAAACAATAGTTGAATTTGCAGCAGTTCATCTTACCAGCTCGTAAAGCATCTATGACAATCTCAGAAGCTTCTTCAGGAGGTGAACAAATAATGACTCCAGCTACCCTGCAGGAGTTAAAAGAAAGGTCTTCAGTGAGGACAAGATTCCTACTGGAATATCAGTGGTCCCAACCTCCTTTCAGATACAGTTACTTTAAATGCTAGCTTTCTTAAATTATGAGAAAGAGCTAAACGAGGCACAAAACCCCATATACCTGGGAGAAAAAGTTACGTTGTGAAAGGAACTGCTGGCCTATATGCAGGGATACGTATTCTGAGGCACTATTTCTTGAAAGAGTAATGCAGAAGCCAAGCTTTAACAAAATCTCCTAATTCAAAGCCAGTAGCTTCCTTAGCTTTTCTTAAAAACACATAGAAGAAACATGTCCTTAACAAAAATGAAAACAGACACAGTTAAATTGCACTGGTTTTCTCGCATCTCATTTAAAAGATCTCTTTGAAAACTGCTTCAACTTTGCTAGTTAAAAAGGTACAGAAAAATCTAAAAACATCTATGTGGTAGAACCATTGAAAACATGAGCAGTGCATATTTTTATTTTTAACAGCAGGCTTACTTTTATTTTTAACATCAAGTCTGCCTCTCTGTAAAGCTTTGCCTTTTAGTTTTGTAATGATATTTACACTACTAATTTAAGAACTGGCTGTAACAACAGCACTAGATAGCACTTGCTTGATTAAGCTGCAGAGCAAAAAGCCACAGTTCTCTGTATTTACAATATTCTGCTTTCTGAGGACAGTTCAACGGAGCCAGCTGCTCTGAAGCAGAAAAGCTGCTGGGCTGCCGGCAGGCACTTGTTACATGCCCCTGTATAAGAACACAGAAGATTTTTCTTTTTCTTCCTATTCTTCAGCAGAGCTGCCCACTCGCCCCGAGCCCTCCCGCAGCCCCAGGCACAGAAGGCAGGCTGAGCTCCCCCAGAAGCCCGGGGACGTCCGTGAGCCCCCACGCAGCGCAAAACTTGACTCGGCCTGCGCCGACCCCTCGGTCCCGCGGGGACCCCAGTGCTCCCTGCTCGCGTCCCCCAATATCCGAGGGCAGATAAGCGGGCTCCGGGCACATCAGAGCTCCGGGAGCTTCCCGGGGGCAGGACGAAAGCCGAGGGCAGGCGCCCGCCCCGGGTCTCACGCCAGCGCCGGGCGGCGCGCGGGAGCCGCCCGCGGACCGCACCGCTGATCGCCGAGCACCACGGCCGCGTCCTGCGGCCGCAGCACGCTGCTGCTGCCCAGGAACCCGGCGCCGAAGGCCCGTTCGGCCGCCTGCGGCTCCTCCTCCACCACGTAGAGCAGGCGGCAGCCGTGCTCCTCCACGACGCTCTGCAGCGAGGCCTTGTCGGCGAGGCCGATGCCGAAGAGCGCCAGGCCGAGGCCGGGGCCCGGCTCGCCGGC
>VZSV01000124.1:186611-205520 GCA_013398735.1 Nothocercus julius | reverse complement strand
CGCCGCCTCCAGCTCCGGCCACTCCGCCGCGCCCGCCGCCATGGCGCCGCCGCCGCGGACACCGAGACGCACGCCGGAGCGCCGCGCGAAAACCAGCGAGTGCGCGTGCTGCAGCCTAGAGCGCCGCGCGGAAACCACAGAGTACCCGTGCTGCAGCCTAGAGCGCCGCGCGAGCCCCACGGAGCGCTCCCGCTGCAGCCCAGAGCGGCGCGTGCAAACCACAGAGTCTGCGTCCCGGCAGCCTAGAGCGCCGTCACCACAGAGCGCGAGCCGCCCTAGGCGGGGAGGCGCGCTAAAACCACAGAGTTTGCGGGTCCGGAGTCTAGAGCGTCGTCACCATGGAGCTCGATCGTGTTGATGGCGCGTGCCGGTATCGCTCCACCCAACCACGCACAACCAACCCAACCACCACCAAAAACCACAGGAGAAGGTCTCTAAATCAGTGCCTCATACAATTTTTTTTTTTTTTTCTTCAGATCAGTTAACACTCAGAAATATGACTCAATTCAAAATTAACAAGATTTTATCAGATGTTACATTTTTTTTTAACCATCTCAAAAAAAGCCAGCCCCTAAGTATTGCAATATTGTAAGCACAGACCCTGCTCGGTGCAGGGTTTTACTGATTAGCTTTATTTTAATTATTCCTTGTTTAAAAGCCATGCTGCAAGAGCAAGGGAGAGCCTCACTCGCCAATTCGATGCACGTGCTGTATTGGCCAATCCAGAAAATAGAGGTGCTTTGCACGGTGGAGGTTTCTCACTCCATTTATACGCAGAAAATCTCATTTTTACTTCCAAAAGGACACCGCACTCTGGGCAATTGCCCATGAGCCTGAAGTCCATTGCACGTATTTATCTCTGCGCAAAATCAATGGTTATTTTGCTTACATAAGGAATCAGGCCCTAAAATGCAAACCTGCACCAGCAAATGTGAATAAACATATCTATAAAATATATATTATATATTTATAAGGAGAATTAAAGAAATAATTATATAAAAGATTTTTAAAATGCAAATACTCTGATCTACCTGTAAAATTCATAAGCTTGTGCACAAGACTGCAAGCAAACTATAAAACGTAGGCAATATAAAATCAGTGCTGCATATACAAGACGTGTGCAGATTCGCTCTGTGCTAGCACAAACAAGCTCTAGCTCTGTCGTAGCTAGACAAGGCACCTCACGCGCAGCAGGAGAAGCAGCAAGGAAAAGCTGATTCAGGTTATTTGTCACATAAAGGCCATCCATACGGCAACATATGGCCTTTTAGCTGTATTATTTGGTGCTAATTTTTGGCATCGACTAGCACTTTGGGAGCCACACACTAGTTTTTAAGGCCTGAACTTGAGGTGTGTGTAGAGGGCAGGCGCCAGCAGCGGGGCCAAGGTCCGGGCCAGCGGCTTGCGGTGCCCGCGGGGCCGCGCCGGCCCAGGGAGGAGGCTTCGCTTCCCCAGAGCGGCTGCTGCGCCCGAACCCGCGGAGCGACGGGCTCCTCTCTGAGCCCAGGAGCAAAGGCACCTCTCCAGATGCTGCTGCTGGGAGCTGAAGGCCGAGCACGAGCGCTCTGTGAGCGGCCCCGCTGCAGGGCCTCGCCTTGCGGGGCCGCCGAGCGCTTGCCGGTGTCTGCCGGCGCTCCGGCGTCCCAGCGGTTTGGGAAGAGAGGACCCGCTGGCAGGGACGGAGGGAGCGTTGGAGCCCAGCACAAACAAATGGACTGGAGGGCTTCTACAGGGGCTGCAGCTTGAATTCTTCCAGCTGCAAAGAGTTTGACATGACAACACCATGAAAGCAAAAGGCAGCTACTGTAAACACACTGGGAGTATCTCACCTACCATCAAATCTAGAAGGTCCTGGCACAATGACTAAACTGTTCCCCAAGGAATGGCATGATTCTTCCACTCACTCACTCTGAACTGAGAACCAGACAACAGAAAGAACTCTCCAGTCCTTGGCACGACCTCCTAACACCAGCCAAATGGACCACAGGTTAATGCTATAGCATTCGGAGTAGAACAAACAAAGCGAACAAAGCCCAAAACACACAACCCTGCAACTTTTCTCAACTACCTTACAGTGTTACAAGGTAACAATAATTACTATTACTACTATTATTTCTAAGCAAACTGATGTGGAAGTATTTCATTTTATGGAAACGTTGCTTTGCCCATTTATTGGTTCAAGTGTTTATCTACACATGATCAAATGGGTCTTTTAGATCAATTGAGATTTCATTTCATATCATTTTATTTTTTAAAGGGGGATTTTATTTGAAAGCATAATTTATGCCTACAACTTTGAGATAAATAGACATCTGTATTCAGAGATCTGTGAATATTTGTGAATACAGACATAGATATGTTCTTCCATTTTATTATGCTGGGCACATTTGATTTGGATGGCCAAGATCTTGCAGTTTAACTACCCCAGTTTCAAGCAGCTTTAACTATTCTTACTACTGCATGGCCCCCACAGCAGAGATCACATCGGGGTTACTCACTGTGCTTATGAAGGAGCCTTTTCACTGGCAAAGATGTATTTTTCATTTCATCTTATTCTAAGGGCACATCAGAGTGGATAAGTTACAGTATTGCTGAGATCCCAACAGCACCATCGCATCAAAGGAACCCCTGCCACTGTAACAAGCCTGTTTTGTTCATCATGTAACTGTATTTGCAATGGTGTTTTCTCAAGCCTGATTGCAAGGAATTCTCTGTAAATGTAAGTGATATATTGATACAGTGCAGAAACACCCATGGACGAGCTATCTCACAAGTCGACCAGTATATTCATTTGGCCTCACTTATACTTCATGCTAAAACAAACACACAGAGTGACACTATTGTTTGCAGAGTGCTATAAAGTCGATTCTGGTAGAAAACTATTAGCAACATATTTTGGTTATTACACTGAGGTGATTAAACGATAAAGTCAGGTATTATGGGCATTATTTCTCAGACTTTCAGGATGCATATTTGCAAACAAGTGCTAGATTTAGTTCCAGAGAACTAACGTTTTTCACCTTTGTCCTGAAAATATAGGTGCAGCAAGCACAGATCCTGCTCTTAACTTTATATGCACTGAGGAGACTTTTAACATGAGCAGCAGTGAGTAAGACTGAAGCTGGGCTGCCTTTGTGCCGGACGGGGTGCGCGGCGGGCTGGGCCTGTCGCAGAGCACCGCGGGCTCCCTGCAAGCTCGCTGGGAGAGAGCGGCAGCCCGAGCTCGGCGAGACGCTCGGAGCACCGTGGGGAAGACGGCCTGAGCTGTGCACCCTTCTTAGGGCACTGCTAACAATCACACAGCCAACTAGTCAGACAAAGGGGAAATACTTGTCACGTCATCGCTTTGAGTACGTTTTGCCAGTGCTTTTACTCGCGCCCAGTCTTGGGGTTGGGATCTTACTTCCTACAGAGGAAGATCGAGCTTTGGCTCCTGAAGGACCCGTTTTCATTAAATAGGGGCCACTTGTTTTGCCTGCGAAGAGAACAGAGAGATCATTATTTCCAAGCACAGCTGGTCCGAGTCTTGAATTTCATTTACATTTTGATTGTCAAGTTATGTTTTGTCTGAAGGACTACTTAGAGTAGCTCAAAGCTGGCACGCCTCCCATTCAAGAATCCTTATCCTCCGAGTACAGCAAGGTGCATCTCACACCAGTTGTACGAGTGCATGGCCAGAGTTCCCTTCTTATCTTCAGGAAATTGCCCTGGAGTGTCAGCTCTATCAAACAAGATTTAAGTTATTTCTAATCGTATTTCCATTCTCTAAGCAGCAACAAGCTAATAATTAGCTTTCTTAATAGCAAGTACTAGGGGCAAGGCCAAAGACAGACAGATGCGATGATAGGCTGAGTTTAGAAGACGGGAAATGGTCGAATTCTGGGAAGGAGATGGTCAAACACATCTTTCCAGGAACTTGCAGTAGCTGGGAAATGCAGAGGAGAAAAGCAAAGCTCAGAGTGAGAGAAAAGAGGAAACTAACAACAACCTGAGTATGCAGCAGATTAAAGAATCAAGAAAAAAGCTGGAAGGAAGAAAGGCTTCAGAGGTTACTGGCCAAAGGAGCTTTGGTACTGCAAACAGTGCAAACAGCTTATTTCTGTAGCTTTGATGCTCAGGATTTGCACATGCTTCATAAGGACACATAATCAAAAAAGAACAAAACACACCCATGACATCAGCATTGATGTGTCTCTTTGCTGGAAAAGCAGCTACAGAATCAAAAATTCTGCCTAGCTCCTGGTTCCAATCTGAAAAGGAAAACCCTGTGCAGCACAAACTATCCCATTCATCTTGTAGCTAGGATTAGATTGCATCCTCTGTTTGGACACCAGCCCCCAGCCAAGGTTTCAGTTCCCTGGGTCCCTGTTTGGGAGCTTTCTATGAGGTTAACTGTCCAGCCTCATGGCTGACCGTTTTGCTCATGCTCTTCCCAGTAAGGAGAGGGGCTAAGAGCAACTGCAGTAAGGAGACACTTGCAGACTACGCCACTGCACAGGAAGAGTGAACTGGTAAAATTAAAAAAAAAAAAAACAGGTCAGTATTCCCACTCCATTAAACTAACGCCCTCCCTTTGAAATTATCAGTATTGAACGATTTAACAGTGAGGAGAACTTGCTCCCCAAGTATATATCATAATCTCTATCAGCATAAGAAATACCAATTAGGCTACACAAATGCAAAAAGCATGTTGAACAAGGAATAAGAGGCCAATTTATTTCATTCTTGAAAGCAATCTAAACAACTGCAATACGGTGAAATGCATAATCATTGCATAAATATCTTACCTGACTGTGATGGAAAAAATTTATTTATTATGGGCAACCTCCGCAGATTCATTCTACAGCCATCTTTGCCCATTAAGTGAGACTTCCAGGCCTACAGTCAATTAAAAAAAGTAGATGTGTTACAAAACAGCAAATTTTAGAAATCTTTTATCTAGTTAAAATGTACACATGCAAATACTTTAAAACATGGTAAAAACAAAAGTTAACATATACTTTTTGCAATAGTCTTTAGCTTGCTTTTTTATAGAAATATGAACATTTATGTGGCACAAATGTACTGTGTGGGGGATTTTTTTTTTTTCCACTTTCTTAATTAACTTCCTTGATTGAATTCAAAGCAGTATAAAAAAAAGAAATATATACAATCCAAGTAGAAAACCCTTTCACCAACATTTATCTTATATTGAAAAAGTGTTGACATAGCTGCAAGAGTATGATAATAGTTAAAGCATTCAGTGCTCCAAAAGAGGGCAAGCTACTATTACTAGAAAATATCACAGCCTCTCTAAAAACTAGAGGCTATGTTATGCCTCTTCTTACCTACCAGAAAAACTGACAGAAGCAAGCAAGCAAAAACAAACAACCCACCCCGAAATCCAAACCACACACATTTCTTTTAAACATTTCAAACTTGGTAACAGTATCTTTGTTTTCTGAGCCTCTCACTCTGGGCAATGCCAAAAGAGCTCAGAGAACCTTTTTGAGAAGTGTTACTCGGTGGAAGAATCCCACTCTAGGGACGAAAATGGCACAGACTCTGCATCACCCTCTGACATCTGTATAGAACTAATATCTAATACAGCCTCTAGCCCTCTGGTTCCCCTACACACCTGGGAGGGTAGAAGGCCCAGATTCAGATACGTGCCCAGAGCGTGGGATAGCCATTAGAGACCCTGGTAATAACCTAGGCAGTTTCTTAAATCTTTGTGTGTTATCCAGCCTTACGAGAGGATACTAATTCAACCCCAGTGATATAACAGTAAGATCAGTCTCGAAGGCAATCCTACCTCTTCTCCTGGGGAAAAGTTGTCATGACACAATGGGCAATGGTTTGCCTCTTGTTCTGGTTTGGCAGCTGAAATGATTAGAAAAATAATATGAGAATGGCAAAGACTGGCTAGTTTGCAAATACAGAGGAGGACTTGTACAACAAAGAACATGAATGTGACTAAACCAGCTCCTATACTATCATCATTAATTGCTCTCAAATAAGTCCTGTGTTTAATCACCTGCACAGAAAGAAAATGAAAAGGAATAGAGAGCTGTTACCACACAGAAGTGCCTGGGGCTTACCTTGCACGCAGCTGGGGTGGTGGCAGCTTTCCACTCTGCCCACCCTCCCTCCCTCCCCACAGGCATTCATAGCAGTGCCAGTGCTCCAGGTGCTTCAGACACAGCTGTTGACACTAAACATGTTCGACTCTTGAAGACACAGTTAGAATCCTAAATCCACAGTGCAATACCTAAATAGAAGTGGTCTGACTTGCCAAAAACATGCACTATTTGAAAATCTGACTTCACTTCTGAATTATGCTTTCCTATTTAAAACTACTCACAATTGCAAGTCTTGTTCTTAATATGCTTGGGTAACTCATCTTTTGGAAGGGCCTCACTACAGCGCTGACATTTCCCGAAGTTGTCCTTTTTATCACACTCGGTCAGCAAGTGCTCTGTCAGGCTTGCTATTTCAACCACCTGCAACACAGCAAGAGGTACACAGAAAGACTAGCACCGTGCTGAGAAAATAAGGATGGTATTCAAAAAGCTATGTATGTGATAGGAATCTGTTTTTCAATCTAATTCATAAGGCTGTTCTTTTCTAAAAGCACTATCCAAGATTACACAACTGCATTGCAAATTCAACCACCATGCTGTTAAATGCCTCCTAGCACCCTGAAACTGGAGTACCAACATGCAATGACTGTATCAGCTATAAAAAGTTTATGCCTGACCTGTTTGCAGTGCTCACATCTGGTTAACATAGGACAATGCTTCCAGTAATGAAGATCCAATCCTTCCTCTGTGAAAGATTCGTCCCTCTCACCACAAAAAATGCATAAACTAGGAATAACAAAAAACAAATCAGCAAATATCGGAACGCTATATACTGAAATGGGGTAGCCCCATTTCTTCTATTCTGAAAAGCAGCTAACATTCTGGTGCAATTAATTTTCCCTATATATCACAGGCATTAGTGTGGGGCATAAAGAGATACTGCTGTATAATTCATGTTAAGTACAGCTTAAAAGCATTTGTTGCTTTAAAAAAAGCAGTGAGAACAGCTGACTTAAATGGCTTTCACGATCCCAGAAGCTTTAAGTGCTTTCTCTGTGCCCTAATTCTACAACACACACGAGAGTTCCAGCAGGCCTTTGCCTTATTTCACATTGTCAGCAGACCATTACTTTGCAGTAATTTACAGGCAACTGTTCAGCAAACAAGCTCAGGGTTACATCATCCAAGCAGTGTAACATCTAGGATTGCTTGGTGATATTTCCAAATTAGTTAGAAGAAAAAGTGTCATTACTTAAATGCTGAAGATATTAGCCTCTATCTTGTAAAGAAAAGTTATTTTGGTTCTGGGCTTGTAAGTTACCCTGTTCAGTGATCAGAAGCTGCTCAACTAACTTACTTATCTAAGTAATTTGAAACAGAGGAACGATCGTCCTGAATCTCAGCTGCTGCGTGCTGTGGCCCTTCATTTACCCAACATCCTGTAAAAAGGAAGGGGAAAAAAAAATAATAATAATAAAAATAATCACATTTTAATTAATTTTTGTGCATGCAGAAAACCACTGCTTCTCCACATCTTAACAGCAACAGACCTAATAGAAGTTTCCGTGTTGAAAGAAAAACACTGAAAGACACAATACCTAAAGGCAGCTGGAAAACTGCAGCTTTGGTGATTAGGCATAAGACTTTCATGATTGTTTTGAAAATGTAGTAAATGATTTACTTTGCTTTGGAGAGAAATCAAAAATGGTTTGAAGCCAAGTCACTTTCATTTGTTACTAAGTGTTAAGCAGTTAACTGATGGTAAGGTTATTGTTTTTTTTTAGTAAACTTAGTAGTTATCTCTAGGACAGGCAGAGCTTCAGCCAATTCCAAGTATTCAGGCATTTGACCCAGGCAATTCAATAATCCATTAAGCATCTACCATGCCTCAGGAATAACCCAAAATTCCTCTCTATTCCTTATTGTTATTTGGAGTCACTTACCTTGATTCTTCAACTTCTGAAAATCAGATTCTTTTTCCTATTGAACAGAGAAATTTAAATCAGTACTTTTCTTAATGCCTGTGATGCTTTCCAGGGATAAAGAGAACAGATTATATCCCTAATTCTCTCTGGAATTAAGGATTTGGGAGCAGAGCCAGTACTTCACGCTGTTGGTACCTCTGGTCCTACAGTAAGTCTTTCAGCTATTAAGACAGCAAATGTTTGCTGAGAAGGGAAAACAGTCCTACCACCTGGCTGTGAAGTAACTATTATCTTTCTAAGATTCAGATGTAAAACTTATCAGAGGTGCAGTACAGCAAGCTCCTGGAGGGTCTGAAGGCACTCGGCACCATTCCTATTCTCTAGCTGGTACAGTTACGCTTAGACCTTCTAGAAGGACTCGCAGAGTTGTCATAGTATGGACAAAGCCTCTATAAACAAAACCAATCTTGATACTCCATTAGCAAAAAGCAAACTGCCAGATTTAGAAGCCAGTTGCTGAGGAAGACAGACATTTCTGTAGCATTGGTCACACAGACCTCTCTAATGTCGTCTCATTACAGATCATCTCAACCTAGGATACCTGAGGGGAAATGAAACACAAACAGACCAAACAAAAAACAAACAAACAAAAGATAGCCCTAACCTTTCCAGCTTGAACTTCTGCTTGTATCTCCTTTAGAGCTGCCAGCTGCCCTTGCAGAATTTTAATTTCGTCCAACTTCTGTTTCTCTGCTTGTTCTGTGGCTGCCTTTTTCTGTGCCTGTGTCCAGAAACACTCCTTCAATTACAACAGCTTTTGAACCATCAATCATATAGGTGAGATTGCAAAACATAAAACAGCAGCTTAGAACAAGTGATCAGTGATATTGTTTTTAGACTAATTATAGCAATACAGATTAAGATATTCTGCTATACGTGTCATTCAGTATCTCGTAGAGCTATGAAAACAACACATTGCTTAGTTGAATACCATGTCTAAAGTAGCTGCATATGATCTACAACCTTATATTACATACCCTGACTTCAGCTTCAGTAAGTTTCCCATCTATTTTACTAAATCCATCAAAAAGTGTTTTATAGAGAACAGTCTTGCGAGTGTTTGCATCATCTGGAGGAAGATAGTCCAATATAGCAGCCTTGTGCTTCCTATACATATCAAAGATAATCCGCAACGCTGTATCACGCACTTCATAGACTCTGTGTTCCAAAGCACCCGTTGCAAACTGAAAAGGGAAGGAGGAAAAAAAAAAAAAAAAAAAAGAAAAAAGAAAAAAGAAAAAAAAAGGTGTTTTTCTCACATTCCCCCCATCTTTTAAAAGGACTTTGTTTTTTAGTCTAAGGCAATTATGCTATTGCAGTCAGAGAAGTCCTTATGCCGAATGTTTTTCCCCAGACAAATTTTGATCAGCTGATGCTTTTTCCTGCATTGCCATCATGCTTCCTCATACCACTGCATGGCATCGCCTTCAAGAGGCTCTTTAGTTCTCTCTCAGCTCCAAAACAGCCAGACAAACCAACTAACCCAACAGAAACAGAAAAAAACTTAAAATATTGTAAACTTGGACTACTACCTTCATGATGTTGTCAATGGTAAACCCAGAGTTTTCAGTTCCCATTTCTTTCAAAAGTTGTTCCACTAACTCCACCTGACTCATTGCCAGATGCGTTGGGGAAGTCGACTTTAGAGGCTGAACCAAATGAACTGGAACAATCTGAAGAGGTTTAACTTCATTACACAGTGCCATTTCCTATAAACATACAGACAGCCAGTTGGGATGTAAGAATACTAAATATGGAGGATGAATTGCCTTTGTAAAGCAGAGTAATTCAAGATTACTTTAATAAGTAAAATGATGCAAACCTCCCTAAGAAGTAACTGCTCGTTACTTTAGGAATCAAGTGATTTGCACTGGCTTCCAAGGGAAGGTAGTGTAGATGTTTGGTCTTGCTTTGGACATCAAAGAGAAAGCCTCTGAGAATCAGGTAAAATATTAGGTATGCGGAGAAGAGCGAGAGGTGTAGAACTGTGCTGTAAGAAAATTTGAAGAAATTCATCTTACACTGAACTATCCGAGGAGGAAATAAGAAGTGTCTCAAAAGATGCCAAGTATTGACAATGCATCAAGACTGATCTCAACAGTGCGGAAGACAGATGCCATCGAGTAATTTCACATTCTATTTTGGAAAACCTCCAAGGCTAACTTCTGTTATTATTCAAAATGCACTGTTTGTCTCTTTGCTGATAGCAGAATGACTAACAGCCCGCAGCAGCCCTCCTCTGGATCTTGTCAGCTGACAGACTCTCAAGGAGACCATGGTGTCCTGCAATACCTCTCCCTTACTGAGGGACTCAGTTGTCCCAGGGCTAGCTGGTCAGTCGTGGTCACAATTATTTCCATTTGGCATCTTCCCCAGAGAACTGCTCATTAGGGCAGTGTCTCTTCTATTAGTATTGATCCAAAGTAAATGTATTTTCCTTCTTTGCAGGCCAGGACCAGCCCTGTCTATGAAAAGGACCTGTAACCACTTTCCCATTTCCTTCTAAGCATCCAGTTAGCAGTCTGTTGTAAATAGGCCAGGTGGTATTCACAAATACTCAGTCACCTCCCACCTTCGGGGCTCCAATGACTGGCCAGAGCACTTCACACAATAGCCTGTTCACATTCTAGTTAAGCCTACAAGGTAAGGAAACTCTTTCCTCTCCATGTGGACACAAGTAGGGCTAAAGAAGCAGCTACTACTTTCCTGGGATTAACACCTATTTTCACACAGAATTACTGTTCTTTCTTCTAAATTCTACTGGAAAAGGGTCTGTAATCCTCCAGCAGCTGTTCACAAATGCTGATTGTCAACACTCAACAAGGAATGGATTGTGTCTTAAATTGGGCATCTTTTGTTATGTTCTTCCTACATTTGATTTTTACACCATACACTTATTTCAATTTAATTCCCATTTGCTAATGAAGCTATGCTTAAGTAACTCCATAAGAATCATATTCAAATAACAGCGGCTCCTTTACATTTTTGCATCAATTATTTTGGGAATAGGTTTTTTTTTTTTTTTTTTTTTTAGTCAAAAACAGAACCAAACCATAACATAGAAATCTGAGGAGTACGTAGGGACTTGCTTGCTCTCTTCTCCGTAGATCACTTGCAACTAATAAAAATTAATGAGCAAGACCATTCTTGCATCTGCAGCAGCAGATTACAAGATATCGGCTATTTCCTCACAATTTCTCTGCACTAAAGGCAAAGGTACCCTGCTAGAAAAGATACTGCAAAGAAACTAAGTTTTGCCTTGCATCCTTCACAGTAGCAACCTCTAGAGCTGAAGTCAAGTCTGCTTAGAGGTTACCCAAGTACAACCTCTGTGACATTCTTCATGCTAATGCAATCAAAATGTAATTTGATCAAAATGGAATTGGAAGAAAAACTCCCACCTGAATAAAGTTAGAAGCCATGAGACGAAGACGGGTTGAAGAGTCTCCTGTTCTGGAAAGCAAACTTGGAAGTGTTTTTTCCACACAGTGAGAAGTTTCTAGTTTTCCTAATTTATGCTTCGGTATATATTGTGTAATGATCATTTTTAGAAGTTTCAGGGAAGCTTGAAAAACCTGAATTAAAGGGTAAAGAAGGTGCACTGAACAAAACACCATAAAGACCCCACTTTTCAGGTAATACTGTAAGACTTTTTTTGTAGTTCTAAACAACGACAGCAGGAATCTAGAAATAAGGTAACACTATTAACAGAAGCTATTTCAGATATCTCTTTTCCAGAAAAAGATGTGCTTAGTGACTACGTGAAAAACTTCAGAATTTATTTTATAATGAACAATTTTTTTCCCTCTCTTATTTAAGACCTAGTTGAAGCCTAAGTCTCCTTAGGCTAAATTTAATCTCCGATATTGGAGACCAAGTTGGCTCACTCCGTCTGCTCCGTAGCTCCATTGCAATTGATGGAAAAACACCTCAACCACAGGACATACTTGCTGCAGGAGCAGCTGTTTCTCTGACTCCATCACTCAGCGCATTACTTCCCATGCTGATGGGAGCCAGACTTCAATCTGTCTGACTAAAGGGCAATATCCCAGACTTCCTTTTTTCCATTCACTCCTTCATTCAATAAAGTTTCACAAATTATTTGTTTCAATTATTAGACTCATTTTAATTACAGTTACACAATTTTAGTTGTTTGATGTTCACTGCAACATTTTATGATTTAAACTGATAATTTAAAGATATTTGGCCACTCAGCTGCTATAATAGCAGTTCTAAATAGCACTTCTAAATTCAGTTCTGTCATTTTTGATGAGCTGAAGTTTACAGAAATCAGTCTGCACCAATCACAATTTAAAAATACCAGAATATCTAGTTTCTCTCCTCTATGTGTACACGTTCCAAATTCTAAGTGCAAAAACGGTATGAGCCCACGTTTTTCTTTCCTTATACCGGTAATTTTAAGCAACAAAAACATTTTATAGCATAGGACACACTTTTATTTTCGTATTTATAATTCTTGTCTTCACTAACTTGTTTTACTGCCAAGTAAACGTGCTGCTACGCCGAGTGGGGCCCTGCCAATTTCCCGGGGACAGAACAGATGCAACATTTTGTGCAAACCGCAGGCTAGGGAGCTTTTCTTACCAAATGTATCACTACTTACTGAAGACACAATGTCTTTTATGGCTCTCCTTACAAGGAAAATGGCAGCCCTCAGCGTGTGCTTTAAATCCTCCTTTGGAGTGCTTACTGACATTTCAGTCAGTTTCTTATATACAGCAAGTAATGCATCTTCTCGATACGACCATGTCTTGGAATATGCTCCTGAAACCTGAACACAGAGCACAATCACCTTTCAAATGGCTAATGATGCTATTTCTGTGCAATATTTATATACAGAAACAGTCTTACAAGAAAATATGAAATTAAGTATTCAAATGCCATATCAGTAGATCTTTGCTCACAGGGTGCTTGCTAATACAAATTACATTAATCTGTATGTTTATTTTGCTGTTCTTTACCAAGGCTTCTCCAAAAACTTCAATAGCAGGGCTGGCCTCCCTCAGTGCCTTCTCTGTTAACGGTTCCGGCTCGCCAGTAATGCCGCTTCTTGTAGTGTCACTGACACTCTCTTCAGTTGTCTCAGGCTCCAGGGATGCAATTCCTTCCTCAGGTTGTTTACGGATAGCTGGAAGAGGTCTTTCATCATAAGGTAAAAACTCAACCTGAACAGAGAAGGTTAAGTCATTTCTGGAATAGCAAACTTTGACACAAAGCTGTTGCATCACTAATTGGATTCACCTCAATTCAATTGATTTCCACCCCTCACCCTCTCCTATTTAAAGCGGGTACCGCTTAACAATTAAGTACAGATTAAGTGCACCAGAAGTTCCCACAATAACACCACAGAGAGATGGAATGGGTATTTGTGAATACAAGAGTTACATCCCTAGGATACTGTTAAATATATACAAAATGCCTTTTGTGGAAATTAAATACCTGCAGAGGAAACCCTCTATTGAGAGGCAGTCAGCAAGGCAAAGCTTTACTTGATAAATTATCTTATGTCAGCATGCTGCTAAGAGAGCATATTACCGCTACTAAAGTTGCAGTAGCGGCAAAAAAGGCCAATCTAACTAGATGCTGTGATTTTCTTCCCCTCCTTAGACGTGCCACCTATACTCTGTTACTTTCCTCACACTCCCCTTGTAGTCTGCTTCTGCGGATTCACCCAGTATCATCTCTAAGAATAAGATTTATTAAGTCATTAAGGGAGCAGACAGAAATCTGCTGCCTGTTCTCTCAGTAAATTGGCTGTGTGACCTCTGATTAATCATTTAGGGCCTATTTTATTCCATTTATCTACTTGTAAATCAGGTATAACCCTTATTTACCTCAGTCTCAAGGAGCATTTATAGCACCTTCCAAAGTGGTCCAGGGAAGAGAAAGGCTAACAGCAATTATCAGCTGGGCACTGCTTAGCAGCAGGGTCAGTTTCAGACACAGGACAAGAGAATAACCACAAAAACCCACGCTATTTGGAAGGCTGGATGCAAGATCAATTGCCGTGCTAAACTTCTGCAGAGACAAAAGTACATTACTCACATTATCTTTAGGAAACTCTTCCCCTGAGGGATAAGCCACAGGAAGAGGAGATTGCTCCCCACCAATGGGCTCCGGAGAAGTGCACTTCACTGCCTTCTCTTCCAGCAAAGGCTCTGCTTTCTGTGACTCGCTTTCTTGTGGCTCTGTTTTCTCATAAGGAGGTGAATTTATGGCTTTTGTGTGCTGAGAACTACCAGCACAAATCACAGGCTCCACAGGCAACTCAGGTGGTCTTTGAACCTGAGAAAGGCAAGGAGATTTTGTAAACTAAAGCGGCACTTTGCACTAAAATTAAAGTTATTACAGATACAACTTTGACAGTCACCAAAACTTCTGCTGCTTTCAAATGAATACTAGACCTCATTCATAGAAGTGCAATTATTGCACTGGGTACAGCTTTATGAAACAATTGTAAAAAAATGTTATTCTGTGCGTGTGAGAAACAGATAACAGGGAGTGTGAGACTGCAAGCAGTCCCCATACCGAGAACAGTATAAAATGTACCTTATGCTTTTTCATAGGTCACTAATTATGCATGCTTAGCAGTAGGCCAGCTTAAGCCTCCTATACCCACAATGAGAAATACTTCAAAATATGAGAAATTAACTTATGAATGGGGACTGTCTAGCCCTGAAATAATGCAAAGAATTTGGGAGTCTGATGCTATTAGGTTTAAGCATTAACATCGTAATTTATGGAGAACTAAGCATGTTCAGAAAATGCCATGTGCAAGTCTTTTGTTGGGAAAATTCACAGTCTAAGTAGAAAGAAAATCTTCACATATTGTCATATAATATTTATGCAGAGTCATTATTTTGGCTGTTCTGCCTTCTCCATTCACAATAGCAACCTGATAAAGCATTCAGAATTCTGAATAACAATAGCCACCATCAGCTCTGGATCCAGAAGGTCATGCAGCTCCAGTTGCTGGTACACTTTCAGACGATACTCTTCCATTTGCTGTTTCTTCTTTTTAGCAAGATCATAATCCTCCTTCTCCACAGCATAGCGTTTCTCTACCTCATATCGTCCAAGTCGTTCGCCTACCTGAAAAATGTTTTAATAGGT
Source organism: Nothocercus julius (assembly GCA_013398735.1). Classification (NCBI taxonomy): domain Eukaryota; kingdom Metazoa; phylum Chordata; class Aves; order Tinamiformes; family Tinamidae; genus Nothocercus; species Nothocercus julius. Next base: position 190,339 of record VZSV01000124.1, on the reverse strand, counting down.
TAGCTTGGAGTCACGTTATTGTATATATGCCTGTGTTTCATTATTTCCAGTCAAGTTTTAAAATCAAGTTGTCCGATTTTAGCATTGATATTTTCCAAACATACTGAAAAATCACTACAATTCTGCTTTAACATTAAGGTTAAAGAGTGCCTACTGGATCAGCAGAAAGCTGTGGTGTCTAAGAGATAAACGCCAGTTCAGCGATACCTTTTGCAAATCTGCGATAGCTTGTTTGAGTTTCTTGGCATAATCGTAGTGCTCCTGACCGACAGCTTCGCGCTTCTTCTCATCTAGCCTGCGTATTATCTGAGCAACTTCTGGATCCTGGTACATGTCAAAAGCCAAATCATCCAGAGGTGAAATGGAGTCAGGTTTCCTGAAGAAATCAATTGAATAAAATAAAGTTTCAGCTAATTCAGAATACTATGCGTATGACTTTTTTTTTTTTTTTTTCCCGTGCTACTTGGGAACTAAGAAAATATAGAGACTGAGAACAAACAGAGTGAGTAAACATTTTCCTAGGGCACATGCAAAAAAGCACCCTTACCCAAAGTACGTTCCATCTAAGGCTGGATCATCTGATTTACTTCCTAAGTAGTAGTCTATCAGCTTCTCTCTTGAAGTCTTTGTGGGGAAACAAAGAAAATCTTAATGCAGTTCAGCAACATCATGTGCATGTTCATGACAGGAACTATGACTTATAACAAACAATATGAGCTATGAGCCTTGTCACACTTCTGTCTGGACACATGGAAATAGATGAACTTTGAGAGGCTGAAAATGCAAATGTTTCAATGTTCTGCTTTTTGCTTCCACAAAGGGGCACAAATTTTTATCAGTTTTCTTACTTCAAAATTAAATACAAATGGATATATAGCAACTCTGCTAAAGCATAAAACTATTAGAAGATGCCATCCGTTATTTCAGAAAGGCTGCAACTGAACACGTGTAGCAATACTAAAAAGACAGACATGCTTTCTTTCACACACTTACATTATTATTGCTGTCATTACTGTAGTCTGCAGGTTCTCCAATGATATTTATGGCTACTAGGGCAACCTGGGATAGATTTAAGGAAGCTGTAAATGCACAAGTCATTATCTTTTCTTCCTATCCTATGAAAATTCAAACAGGGTGCTTAAATATACTTGCACAACTAGTCACCAGACAGTTTGGGCTGATATTCCCTCAGAAGTATAACCTACTGAAAATCATCAGTTGGTGATTCATATAACTCATCTACATTTTCTTAGTTTTACTTAAATATGGGAAAACATATAATTCTTAATAGTGATTACAAAATTAGTCTAGAACCAAATATTTGGCAAAATTGCTTTGGATGTTAACATTATTATTCACCCACTTAATTGCTGAAAGTTTTAAATTTCCCTTTTGTTTTAGAGGAGACCATAATTAAACACAAAAGTTTTCAACAGGCATTTTTAGTTTCTATAAGTCAAGGGAGCAGATTTCTATGGCTGTCCTATACTACTAAGAATTATTTCATCTACCTGATCAAGTAAGCACTCAAATTTAACTTACCTGACTGTATAGGTTGTATTTATTGACATAATTCTTATGGAAAATTAGCTTTAGGTACTGGCCAACTGCATCCATGTATACGGATTTTAACTCTCGTGCTTTAAATCCAGTCTTTTCATTATCTGAGAGAGGGACGTAACTGAAAAAGAAAAATTAACAGGTAAGCAGGTAAAACACCATTGTGTTCTGGCTCCTCAAATTAGTATTTTTGTTAACTTCTTGAATTTGCTCATGACTAAAGTGAAGTATGTTGTCATTTGACAAAAGTGTTCATAATGTGCAACATGTCCTTAAAAAGGAACAGCAAAATCACCTGTGCACCACTTTACAGACTTGCTGCACAGCAAGGGAGGGATCCAAAGCAGGTCCAGTGAAGCACATCACAGATAAGATGCATAATAATCAATACGTGTGTTCTTTTTTCAGTGGATGCACTACGCCCTTGCGTAAGCGCAAAGATGAAAATACATCCAATACATCAGAGAGAGATAACTGTAGAGCTTAGTGAGGTGTTTCAGAAAGAGCTCTCGACGGCTGCAGCTGCCTTCTGTGATCCGAACACCTCAAAAACAACTCTATCCCAAATAACACCTGCCTCTTCAGCTTTGTTTCAGTTCTACCCAAACATGGAAACAGCTCTGGACTGCTTACAGGACAGCATATCAGTACTGCCTGTAAAGCATGATGAATACTGTGACCTCCTAGGTCTTTCTGATGAAAGTAACACAACCATTTAGAGTCTTTTGACTTACCCTAGTCTGTGAAACCTCTCTGACTGATAAGGAGCAAAGTATTCAGGCAAATTTTCACTGATGTAGAACTCAATTTTGCTTGAAATCATATACTGGTGAGCAAGCAACTGTAGTTTTCGTATTCGACATCTTTCCACCAACTGCAGAACAATTTCCTGTGGATACTGACATAGTCTGAAAACACACACAGTTTCTGAGTCATCTTTAAAGATGTTCTGCATCAAAATTTAATCATAAAGTCTTCCACAGTTATAATAGTTGAACTTAAACTTTATAAACATAAAACAAATAATAGAATAGAAATATTTTCCTCTTCATTACAGTTTGTATGCGTTCAACTGTGCCATACCCATCAACAGAAAGCGCCAACAGAATTAGCTTTTTTTTTAAAATATTAAGCCAAAGCAGTTTCAAAGCCCAGGAAAACTGCAAAAACAAAAATCATTCCTTCCTTTTCTTTCTTTTAACACGATGCTACATCTTTAGGGGGTGCCAAGAGCTATTTCACAATAAGGATTTTATAGGATCAAAGTGACTCAGATCTTTGTTTTCACAATCAATTTCATCTGGCAGGCTGTGAGCTACTCTCAACACACACATTACTCCTCCTGCTCATTTGATACTCCCTTGGTACTTTAAAAGAAAACCCTTCTCTCCCACCGACAGTACCTTGGCGATCGCCACCCGTTCACAGTCGGCGCGTGAACCATCAGCTCCCTTGCGCTGAAGCCGTCTTCGTGTCCCGACGAGCTCACGACTACAAAGCCGATCTTGTGCGGCATCCTGCGGAGGGCACCTCGCCACGGCAGCGGCCTTCTGACCCGACCTAGCCCCTGCGAGGGCAGGGAAAGAGCACTGAAATTCCACCACCACCAAACCGAGCCTCGCCGTCCCCCAGGTCACACCCAGGAGCCAACAGCTTCAAACTTGTGTTTCCTCTAAATAACTGAACTAGAATTAGTGTCATAAGCCACTATTACTGAGCTCTAACTCAGGGCATTTACCAAGATTTAGTGAGCTGGGGGCTTGCACAGCTTGTGTGACTACGCCCTCAAAGCCAACGCAAGCTGCAAACCTGGGCTGGAACCTGCAGCCTTTCGCTTTGGCCAATGCCCCGGCTTGGTATGCTGGCTCCTCGGTGGGCTTGGGCACACGCTGCGACTCGGCACCCTCGAGTACCTGACCCGCGGGAGCGGAGGAGAGGTTGGGGGGGAATGGGAGGAGGGCGTTAGGAGGGAAAACAAACAAGAAAAGCTTTTCTTAAGAAACCCGGCCGCTCTCACCGGTGCCACAGGGCGGCAGGAGCGGAAGAGGAGCGGCGGGCGGGAGGCAGCGACGCAGGCCCCAGCGGTACGTCAGGGGCGCTCGCTCGCTCGCTCGCTCGCTCGCGCGGAGCAGGCCGCGCGGAGCAGGCACCGAGCAGGCACCGAGCAG
>VZSV01000124.1:142487-169838 GCA_013398735.1 Nothocercus julius | reverse complement strand
CCGCTGCCCGACCCGCATGCCAGCTGTGCTGCTCCACTGCTGACCCATGCGCTGCTCCACTGCCTGACCCGCATGCCAGCTGTGCTGCTCCACTGCTGACCCGCGCGCTGCTCCGCTGTCTGACCCGCATGCCAGCTGTGCTGCTCCACTGCTGACCCATGAGCTGCGCTGCTGCCTGACCCACATGCCAGCTGTGCTGCTCCACTGCTGACCCATGAGCTGCTCTGCTGCTGACCCCATGCCAGCTGTGCTGCTCCACTGCTGACCCATGCGCTGCTCCGCTGCCCGACCCGCATGCCAGCTGTGCTGCTCCACTGCTGACCCATGAGCTGCTCCGCTGCCCGACCCGCATGCCAACTGTGCTGCTCCACTGCATGCGCTGCTCCGCTGCCTGACCCCATGCCAGCTGTGCTGCTCCACTGCTGACCCGCGCGCTGCTCCGCTGCCCGACCCGCATGCCAGCTGTGCTGCTCCACTGCTGACCCGCGCGCTGCTCTGCTGCCCGACCCACATGCCAACTGTGCTGCTCCACTGCATGCACTGCTCCGCTGCCCGACCCGCATGCCAGCTGTGCTGCTCCACTGCTGACCCGTGCGCTGCTCCGCTGCCCGACCTGCATGCCAGCTGTGCTGCTCCACTGCATGCACTGCTCCGCTGCCTGACCCCATGCCAGCTGTGCTGCTCCACTGCTGACCCGCGCGCTGCTCCGCGGCGGCTCCGCTCGGGCTCGGGCTCACCTGCCTGCCGGCGGGCAATCTGTCGGGCGCTTCGGGCTTTTCTGGCTGAGGGGACGCGCTGAAATGCAAACTGCTGTTGGGACACAGCTGCGCTCTCCGTACACAGAGTACAAATAGCAGAGACCAGGGACGAGCCTTTGTCATTACATACCCTGAGGAACAGCTCTAACAGCAGATGGTTTTCAGTACAAGAATGTCTATTCCAGATGATGAGTCTGCAATTAAGATGAAAAATTCAGACTCATTTTTCTCAGACAAGAGATACCACGGATGCTGTGCATTAGGATATGTTCCAAACTTATAAATCCCATTAATGTTAAAGTAAGTTCCCTGTGCAAATCCCTATGCGCACAGAGGAAAATATTCCTCAGATGCAAGATCATTTCAAGTCCCCCTCTGCTATAGGAATGCTGCTCTTTAAATATTTAAGCTCAGTCTGTGAAACATGCAAGTTAATAACGTTCATTATCCTGTTTGTGCCTGTGTCTTTGCCAAATCCCTGGTGGACTGGGGAGAACTGTTTTCTCTGCTACAGTAACGGCACTAAGGTGTGCTGCTGCAATTACAGGGAAACACAAATTTATAGCTCGCCTGAAATCACAGCAGTCCTATTAAAGCAACCCACTGGCTATGTGCTAAATTTGCCAGACAGCAGCACAGCCAGACAGCGAAGGCCTGTCGAGATATTCAGCATACAGCAGGGTAGGGCTGAGCTGGCTTGAGGATGAAATGAACTCCGCTTCCCCTCTCTCCAGTCCAGCTCCACCAGCTTCAAGCAAAAAAGTACAGAAGAGGAGCAGAACAAGTGACAGCCACCGCAGCAGCTTTGTTTCCAAGTGATTCTTCCGGTAATATATGTACTTGCTCCTTAAGTCTGCAAGTATTCGTCAAATAAATTCAATTCATTTTCTCAAACAAGCAGCCCATCTTTTCACTGGAAATTCTCCCGTTGAGCTCGTCCACGCTGCTTTCAGTTGCTCTTCCCCAAAGAGCCGCTGAAAGCAGCAGGAAGCGCGAGCTCCTTGGGAACGCCGGGAGAGCCGCCGGCCACACGGCCCTGCTGGCTGCCCTGGCTGGCCAGCGCATGGAAAGTGGATAAAAAGAAACAATCTTGGAAACGATGAAATGAGGTCTGACTCACACTGGAAAATCCTGGGAACAGGACAAAGCAGAAGAAATGGCAACAGGTGTCCTGATTTCCAGGACACGGTTCCCTCCCCTCCATCCGTGAGACCTGGACTGTGCAATGCTGAGTGTGAGAGCCTCGACATGCAAGAAGAGCACCAAGAAGCCCAAGGAGCTGAAGGTGGCGAGGTGCACGAGAGAACAAATGCAAGCCATTTGGGCGAGCTGCGACCCACGTGGCACGTGCCGGCAGGGCGCTCCGGGGCCGCGCAGTGTTCCCCCGCCGTAGCCTGCTCGTTGGGCAGCCCTTCCCTGCCCAGTGAGCAAACACATGCCCGTCTCACACGGCTTCCCTGCCTCAGCCCCGGCTCCAGCCTCCGGGGACTAATTACCTCCCTCCTGCCTTTGCATCGCTCGCATTCAAGTCAGGCTGTGGGATCTGCAATTTCTGGAAGGAGACTTGGGCAGAGGCAGTGCCTGCTCGGGAGCACAGGGCTCGGCCTTGGAGGAGAGACGTGGGAGGGCGCGCGCGGCGGGCGCTGCCACGGGGCCGGCCCGCGCTCTCCCGGCGAGCTGCGGCCCCCGCGTGCCGCTGCCGCGCAGGAGCAGCGGTGGCTCCCGTCCTCCTGCTGCCGTGCTGCATCCTGCTGGGGAGCGGGGAGGGTCCTTCCCGCCGGCCTGGCGCCCCAGCTGCGCTCTATGGGCCGGCTGCAGCTGTAGGACGGGGCAGCGTTGCGCTCCGGAGTGTGTTAGTAAGAGCTTTGGATGAGAGAGAGAACTGGGAGAGACGAACTCACCTATCACAATAGCGAACGGGAATTGGGAGAGTAATAATTATCGGTGCATGAGATGCCAAGCAGAGCAATTATCCCAAGTGCCACGTGAGCCGCCGCTTCCGACTGCCAGCGCCGCCTCCCGCCCCGCTCGCTTGCACGAAACGGGGCTCCAGGGGCTGCTGCGGAGGACAGCGGCCTCCTCCCCTGCCCTGCGCGCACTACACCTGCGTGGCGCCGTTCGAAGGCACGGCAGTGGCGCGCGCCGCCCGCCCGGCCCCGCGGGAGCCTCCCGCGGCCCCGCTCCCCCCGCCGCACACCGCTTCTCTGCATGCCCTTCCGCCTCCGGCAATTTCATTATTTCCTTCACAGCTTCAGCTTAAAATTTAATTTCTCCCACTTTTGGTGCCTGTCAGAGGCAAAAACAAATGAAAGCTTCAGCCCGGCTCCAATAGGCAGAGACGCTACGCTCCCTATTTCCCCGACCTCCCCACTCGCTGCTTCCCGCAGCTGCCCGCAGGGCAGGAGCCGCTCGGCACTGGGGCCTCGCGGCCGGGAGCTGCTCAGCGCCGGGGCATCGCGACTGGCAAAAACTCAAAGCTGGAGCATCGCGGCCATGAGCAGCTCGACCCCGGGGCATCGCGTCCGGGAGCCGCTCAGCGCTGCAGCCTCGTGGGCAGGAGCAGGGCCCCACGGCTGCCCGCACATGCTGTCGCCTGCACTCCCGAGCCCTCCATCCCAGCTCTGGAATGTGATTTTCATTTCAAATTACCCAGATTCCCTCCGAGGAAAACAAACACAAACAAGTGATCAAAACCACAGATGTCTGCACAGGGAAACATCTCATTCAAACCCTGACAAAAGGGGAGCCGGGCTCCGTGCTGGCGCCGTGCAGATGGAGGCGGCGGCGGCGGGGCCAGCGCCGTGCCGTTTCACACGCGGACACGAACGGCGACATATGGCCCATTAGTGGCGCTTTCAGCCTGCGTCCGGGAGCTCGGGCTCCCTCCCGAAGGCCGTGGCCCTGCCACGTCCCCATATGCTCCTGCAGCATCAGGCACGAAGGCCCCAAGCGAGGCAGCGCCGCTGCCGGGGCGCGCAGGGGCGGCAGCACGCGCGCTGCAGCGGCGCCGGGACGCGCCGCCGCGGGCACGGGCTCGCCGGCGTGCTCGCTGCTGCACTCGCTCTTTCGCTCCTTGAGCATCGGCGTAAGGCTCCGCTTCCCGGGCCCCGTAAGGAAATTAATTGTTTTGGGTATGTAAATATTTCATGAAGATGCTTCATTACGGAGAGGAGCAGTAGAGGAAGTGGCCATGGATGCAGAGGATGGGGCGGGTGGGGAAGGACGGGCAGGGAGGGTAGAGGAAGGGGCAGGGCCGCTGCCACCCCCACCCTCTGCCCCCCCGGCCCCAGGCTGCAAAGCGGCGCCGCCGCTCCCTGCGCTGACCCGGGGCCGGCAGCTCCTGCGAGATTTAGGAGGGATTTTAAAGTGTTATTGCTGACTTACGAGGCTTTAAATAACATTGCACTCTGCATATCTTTCAAATCTACTTCCATTTAATATCCCTGATCAGTGTTTGAGCTCCAAGCCGGGAGATTTACGGCGCGGGCTCGCGCGTCGCTCGTGCCTCGCAGCGGCCCTTGCTGCGTGCCGCGGACGCCTGTTGGCAAGGGGAAGCGAGCGCTTGTGCGGGCGCGAGCCCCGGCGAGCTGCCGCGCGCTGCAAAGCCCGCGAGGCACCCGGCCCCCGCCGCCCCCACGGGCTCCCTTCGCCCATTGCCACAGCCGGCGTAAACGCGGCGGCTGCCGCCTGACCCGCCGGACCGGAGTCGCAGCCTCGGTGGGAAGGACAGCGTGGGAGGAGGAGAAAGGCGCAGGGCAAGGGGGCTGCGCGGCAGCAGGACGGTGCTGGCCGCGGCCGGAGCTCCCCAAGAAGCCCAGGGAGCTTTTCCGGCTGCCTTTCCCTCTCGGCCCCATGGCCCCGGCTGCCCGGCAGGGCCACGCGCCTGCTCACCTCAACATCGGATAACCTTGATGAATTCCCTTCTTAAATTTAGTACCTTTGATCAATCGCAGTAAAACTTGAGGAGGTGAATTATTAAAATGAAGGATCGCTTTGCAGCTTTATGGCTACTCGGGCACCTGAATTAAACATGAGGGCGCTGCTATTTGAAAGACAAGAGACCCCCTTGCTGCCCCAGGCACCAAGGTCCCCTTGCCCCAAGGTCCCACAGGCCGCAGCGCCCGGCCCCTCCGTGCCCCGTCCTGGCACCCGGCGGCTGCGCTGGCCCCACTGTCGCTTTGGCAAAAACCCAAAGTTAATTTCCAATTTGCTTGGGCCACGATGGATTTTAACCTACAAAAACAACAAACTTCTGCCAGCTCCGGGCAGTTTAATAGCAAAAAAATCTTTGATTAAAAATTTTAATAGTCCCAGAATGATGGAGCAGCTTCTGCCTACAATATATTAAGCTTCTGCCATTGAATTTATATGCAGCATAAACCCCTTTATACGCAAATATTTGTTTCCCTCCCTGCTTCCAAGAGCGCCCCTGGGAATGGGCTCTCTCCATCCCCGTCTGGCATCGCCCGAACTGCCCGTTCAGGGGAGAGCGGGTGCTTCGTGGACGAGGCCAAGCTCGGGGCTGATGCGCAAGGGAGGAGCCCGGGATGTGTCCGTCTGTGGAGCAACTCCCAGTCTGGCATCATAAATTCCCATTTTGCTACAAAATAGAAGGGGGCAGGGAGGGAAATAAGCAGATGACCTCGGGTGATCTCCGCCCCTGCCCGCGGCCACTTGGCAGCCGCTCGGCTGCCGCCGGGGAGGCAGCGGGCGCTGGTGCGTGGTTCCCCCGCCGGCTCCTCGCTGCCGTAGGATTTTGGAAGCATCGGAGCCTCCTCGGCTTGCAGAGGCACGTAGCACGTCCCGGCGCCGGCTCTGCAGCTCTGCCTGCTTTGATGCACTGGCCAATTAGAGGTGCCAACAGAAGTGGGAAATCTGCATGCAAATGTCGCTTCCATCGTGATAGATCGGAGATTTGCATCTCCCTTCCACCTAGAGGACTATCTCATCGCCTTTATGGGTGGAATTTGTCACCGCGTGTATGACTTAAAGCATCAGTCAGTCAACTCTAGAAAATTCATTTGTTTCCTGTGAGCTGCTTTTGCTGCGCGCTGGGCCCGGCGCGGCGCCGTAACTCAGGAGCGCGAGGCCTGCTGGCGCATCGGGCACTTCGCCCGATAAATAGCTCTCTCCCCAGGGATGGCAAGGGATGCAGCTGAGGAATTGCTGTGGTCTGAGCCCTGGGCACACACAGAGGTATTAAAAGATAATTAAAGCTATTAATAAGAAAAAGCGCAATCCCTCTCTTGGGCCGTGCCGGCTCCCTCCTGCGCAGGCTCTTCCTGTTGCTGGAGCGCGGTGCCGCTCCTCCGCGGCGGCTCCGGAGGCGAGCGCTCACCCTGTGTATGGAAAGCGCCCATGGAGGTGGCGCGGTCGTGCTGCCATCACTGTCCCTGGCGCAGGTCACCGATTAAGGTGATTTGCGGCGGGCGCTGCGAAGCCCTGCTTGTTGCAGCTGTAAATCCGGCGTGGGCGCTCGTGCTTTTTCTTCGCGCCCAGGAGCCGCATCCCTGCACCGCATGCCCGGGAAGGGCAGGAGGGACCGGGGCTGCGTGAGCGCAAAGCGGGGAGCTGCAGGGTGTCCCCGAGTGCAGCTGGCATGTGGAAGTGGCCGTGCTGCTCCTGCCTGGGCCGAGCGCTGCGGACAGCACCGCCAGCAGCCCTTCCAGCCGCTCCGTTTGCTGTGCCATGCTGCGCTCCTTCCCAACGAGGATGCCGCTTATTCCAATTAAATGCCACTTCTACTTGAGTGCAGTTATCCAGTCCAGTACTCCTAATTAGTTTGTAAAGTATTAAAAGTCAATTTTAATTATTTCCAGCGGGTTTCAGGGAAGTCTCAATTAGGAGTCCTGTGCTGCTGCTAGTAGCGATAGCTCCTGCCCCGCTTCCCTGCCTGGGCCTCCTTTGTGCAGCATCGATGCAGCGGGACACTGGTGGCACCCACGGCCTCTGTGCTTCCCGCCACAGCCAGGGAACAGTCCTCAGCTCCGCTCGTCATATGATACCCGTCATCTCCCGTTATCTCCCCGCAACCAGTGTTATTCCAATCTAAGAGTGTGTGAGAAACGCAAGGAAATACAATCAGAGACGGCGGCTGCACTATTTAGTGTCAGAATGACAGATGCCTCAATTAGGCAGGCAGGGCCATGGCTCCCCAAAATAGATAAAGAGGAAGTTTTTATAGGACTGGTGCCTTGTGGTTGCGGCATCGCAGCGGTACCAGCTTTCAGCACCAGGTAAATTAGAACAGCGGCTCTGGCTTCAGCGGGACCCTGCAGGGCCGGCGCCTGTGCTGGCCGGTGGCCGGTTTGAGAGGAGCCCTCATCCCCCGGCTCCGCCGGCCTCGCGCGCTCCCGGCTGCCGCAGCCCTGGGCGCGCGCGCACCTAACTAGGTCGGGGAAGAGGCAACGAGGAAGTTATGCCTCTGTTTGCCCCGGCTTGATACATGGGCGCTGAATTATGCACGAACCAAAAGAGGCAAGACCTGCCCCGCCGCCAGCTTGCCGCTCGCTCGAGCGGCGCCGCGGGGCAGCCGGCCGGGGAGGCAGCGGCGCTGCTGGAGCCGCAGCCGCGTGCCAGCCTGCAGCCCTGCTCCCCTGGCATGGGCGGCCCCGCGGCTCTCACCCATCCCCGTGCAGGGTGAGGATGTTTGGGTAACTCCGTGCTGCCACCCCTCTTTATTATCGCAGCTCAGCCAAAACAAGAAGTACTCGAACTTATTAATCACTTTTCAAATTCAAAGGAAACATCTGTGTGAATTTGCAATTAAGTGGGCTTATGGCTGGAGAAACATTTCCCCCTAGTTTCTATAAATGGTGCCAGAGCTTGCTGCTTCTCGGCCCCGCAGTTCTGCACGCGGAGCTGTCCCCTCGCTGGCAGCGCCTCGCTGCTCAGCGAGCCGGAGCGGCGCCTCCCCTCGCTCCTCCTCGCGCGCTCTGCTCGCCGCAGCCCCGGCACGTCCCGGCTCTGCACCACGCGCCCAAGTTGCTCCAGCGTGTGAAGCTCCGCATTCCTGTGGGCTCCGCGCTCGCGGGCGCCGCCTTTGCTGCCTTTCCAGTGCTGCCAGGTCCCGCACACGGGGCCTCCTGTGCCTCTGCAGCCCTCCTGCTGCCCCCGGAGTGCGCTCCGGGCCCCGCTCCGCAGCCTGGGCGCTGGCTCCTTTAGCCGCGTTGTTCAGAGGGCTGCGGTGCAGCTTCCTCGTGCAGCCGCAGCAGAGCGAGGGCTGGCGCGAGGGGCACACACAAACTGCGAGCGGGGCCAACAAGAGCAGCCCTGCACGGCGCAAATCAGGAACTTTATCTCCAATCAGTGGCTTTTATCTCTTCAAGAATGCACAAGATTGAGCAGGCGGTGGTGGCAGCAGCTGCCTGCAGCCGGCCCCTTCTGCTGCAAGTGAATAATTGATTTGGGGACGCTCTGCTCCGCATAACCATTTCAATTACCTGGGAGATGACAGAGAGCGCCAGGAGAGGTTAATGCTCCTAAAATATTTAAAGGAAATATGTTTGCCTGTGCATGCTATGGTTTGTCTTCCGTTTATGCATCGGAGACAAAACGCGAGCCCGGAGGGCAGGGAGGAGTGAGTGTGGGGCCGGCGCAGCCCCCTGCACCGTGGCTCCCACTGGGGCTCTCCCACTGCACCCGTGCATGTCCCGCGCATGCCTGGCATGGGGTCTGCAAGTGCTTGGGCAGAAAACAGGCAGTGCCAAAGACCAAAGTCACAGCCGCGAGTTTTCTGAAAAGAGCTGCTGGCTTGTCAGAAATAGGAATTTCTCAGACTGGATGGTGGAGTGCAGAGGGTCACAGCACTCTGGCTGCACAGTGCTCATGGGCTGGGAAGGAGACTGAAGATGAAGGTGATCAGAAGCACCTGAGACTGGATGCGCTCCCAAAGCAGTGCAAGGGAAACCACCCGCTGGTGATGGTGAACTCTGAGTTTTGTTAGGAGTTGCACAAGAATAAACTTAACAAATCACCTGGAAAGACGAATTCGACATGGGAGCCGAAGTTCACAGCAAGCATGGGCAAGTGTCCAGATTCCTGGACATGCTGGGAGGCTTCCCTGCTTGCCCCGCTCGCCCGAGAGCCTCCCCATAGGCAGAGGGCTTTAAGGGTCACACTCGCCCTGTGCCGAGTGCCAGCCCTGGGCGCTTCCGCGCAGCAGCCAGACCTCTGCGGTGCGTGAAAGGGGACAAGAATGGAAAGGAAATTAAACAAACACAAGAGAAAAAAAAATAAAGAAAACCCCACGAGGCTGCAGCTCAGAAGAGAGCAGGTTTCTCAAGCAGGCAGGGCCAGAGAGGGTTTCAAAGGCCCCTGCCCGAATAGCGTGGGGAGCCGCCCCCGGGCGATAAGGGAGGCAAAGGGAGAGGAGAAACCACCGGCGGTTGGAAGCTGCAGGTGACGTGCGGCTCCGCTACGCTAATAGAGAGATGAAAGCGAACGCGAGAGGAGCGGAGATGGGCAGAAGCCTCGCGCTTGCCGGAAAGAATAAGAGGATAAACGTCTTTAACATTTATGAAGTCGCAAAATAAAGCGAAGAAAGGCTCTGAACATCAGGCTGCGAGATGAGAAAATTAAAGCGCATAAAATATTTATTCAGTTGCACTCACCGCTGCCAGCCCCCGTGCACTGGAGGAATGCAGCTTTCTGGGCACAGTTTTACTCTTTCGCCTCTTTCTCCCTCCTCTCCCAGAGACTGGCAGTGGGTGGCCAAGCGCAGCTTGCATGAGGTGCCCTTTACACCGCAGCCTTGGGCAGGGGAAGGACGGCGGGCGCGCGGCAGGGACGGTGGCGGTGGGTGCGTGGTGGCCAGCTCAGCTTCCCCCGGCCGTGAGCACGGTGAGGGTGCAGAGGGGACAGCCAGGATGAGCCCCGCGCCACGCCGGATATTCCTTAGTGCGCTTCGACTAGCGGCACTGGATTGAAACCGCGCGCAGCTCCGCTTTAAACACCCAGCAGAAATAGCTGCTAAAAATAAGGTTGCTCTCAAGAAGCTGATTAATTGTTCTGTGTGCACGAGGCTCCTCCAACCAAACCAGCAGCCGCCTCCAAGCACGCCATGGAGGGAGGTCTCAAGGGACGGGAGGGAAATGGCCAGGGGCAGCAGCGACGGGAGCTCAGGCCAGCTCGAACCGAGGGAATCACATTCCCAGAGAGCCCTCGCTCGCCTGCTCCGCAGCCGCGCCGGCCGTGCCCATGCCGTGGGGGCTGTGAGCACGGTGGCCGCGGGATCGGCCGGCACCGCTTTGCCGCGGAGCTGCGCTCAGGAAGGGGCGCTCCCAGCGCGCCGCAGCCGGGGGACATCAGTGACCGGGCCGGGGCGGCTGCCCGGCGCTCGCAGGACGCCCCGGCACTGTCCCCATCCCGCGCCTCGCGCCCCAAACCGCAGCCGCTTCTCCCAGCGAGGAGCGCGCGCTCGCCGTCAGTCACCCGACGGCCGTAATTGGATTTGCAGAGTGTTATATAGCAAATTAAGTTGACTGATGGGGAAGTGTCAGTTTTATTAACAGTCTCCCTTCAGATGATAATTTTATATCTATAAGGATGAATTACAAAGGAGTACTTGAAGGCATCCGTTCACAACAGCAGAGTCGTGCTAATAGCGGACGACTCTCTCTCATATACTTGTTTTTAAATATTTTATCTTCTAGGGGGAAACCGTTTCCAATTAGGAAGGAAAGCCGCTGTAAACTGCCCTGTACTCCCCATGGCCGCTGCGTTTCCTGCTCGGGGCACCGGGCACTTCCCCTCACAACGCTGCTGCCAGATCCGTGTCGGGACGCGGCCCCCTCGTCCCCGCAGCGCGTTCAGCGCCCACCCGATCACTCCGCGCACCCGATCACTCCGCTGCAGCCCTGCTTATCGGCAGCCACCATTGCCATAAACAGATTAAGGGGGCATGGAAAGGGACCCTCAAAGAAAGGGACCCTCTGGAGGGAGGAGCCACTGCCAGGGTCCCCAGCAAGGGAGCCGCGTCCCTCGCTGAAGATCTGCCCTCTTTTCCCTTCCTGAGCAAGGGTTTTGTTGCTATTTTTTGCTCGAGTGCCATAGCTCGGGGAAGGTCGCGCTCTCTGGGCACGAGCGTCAGCACAGCACGCTCGGCTTTCAGCGAAAGCCGTCTTTGAGGATTCACCGCACTACTCGAGTAAATGCAGGGATTAGATCTGCGTGAAAGCAGGAGGTTTTTAGCAACAACATGTTTTGGTTGGATATTATGATAAATAGCAACATGGGAGCAGATAACAGCAAGGAGCGCTCCAGGACAGTGATTTTAGAGCACAGTTAATTCCTAAACTACCCAACATGAAGCCCAAGCGTCATGAAACACACGGACGCTTCCTTAGGGCCCCTCCGTAGGGGTTTGGTTACAGCGACCACTCTTCTTGGTGCTCACCGCCATGTGCGGCCAGCCTGGTGCAGCGCGGCACAGCCTTCCTCCCACCCGCACACCTCCTCCTCCTCCTCTTCCCCACGGTACCAGTGCCCAGGGCGGCAGCTGGGAAAGCCCAGCCACGGGCAGAGCAGCAGCTGCTCACAGGGACGAGGGCTGATGTGGGGCAGCTGCAGCCCCCGCCGCCTCCACGTGGTTTGCAGCTAACATGAAACACGAGGTATAAAGGTGCAGACGGGGGGTGTCCCTGGATCCAATGCAAGCACAAGCACACAAAGCCGGAGGGAGCCACAGTGGGGCCCGGCCGCGGTGCCCCGGGCGCCCCGGCGGGTCCGTGCCCCGTGGGCACAGCGCTGCAAAGGTTGCATTTGTGGCCGCTTTGTTCCTGACTTCCAGTTGCCAGTAATTTTCCACCCCCTTGGATGAGCGTCATTCAAACGAACTGGAGAGAAGCTTGCTTGGGAATTCATTACTGCAGGGTCTGGGGGGAATTCTTCATCTTTAAGTGCAAAAGCAAAGCTAAAAATAAAGGATTTTGCAGGGGATGAATGTGTCTGCAGCTGCTTGGCTTCCTGGGAGGGCGCAGCCGCTCTCCATGCCCAGTGCTGCTCTCAGGGTCCAGCCGGGAAACGGGCACTGGGAAGTGCGGAGGGGCAGCCCCTGGAGAGGAAGAGGAAGGGAGGAGGGAGGAAAGAAGACCTCGTCTATCCACCTGCCTGCCTAGGCACACAGCGGCAATCGTATTTGTATGGAGATGTGGTTTTCCAAATGCACACTAACTTTGCAGCTGCTGCCGGGGGTAGTGTGCGCTCATGGCAGGGAAAGCTCTGCAGCAGAGCAGGGCTTGCAGGAAGAGCTTTGCACGTTTTTTTTTTTTTTTTCTTTCTTTCTTTCTCTGAGAGTTTTATTAACACATTGAAAATTAAAAATAATTGAAAGACATCACACGCAACTCGGAAGCGGCACCATTTCCCAGCGAGCGCAGGGAAAGAGCCAAGCGGGACCACACAGCGTTTGTAGCCCTGTCGCTTTGATGAATTCTTCAGTAACATCGGCTCTAAAGCGAGGAGCTCTTCCGCTTTCCCCGGCCTTTGCTGTCAGTTAAATGCCAGATGGAGCAACAACCCGGGCTGCAATGGGAAAGCCTAATTTCAGAAAGGAGCATATGTGTTTTCTGCTAATCAGCAATATAGTTTTCCCTTGTAAACACAAATTGGACACGGAAAAAGATGGTTAGAAGGAGCACTGATTCACGCGCTTTCAGCAGAGTGTTTCCCCAGGAACCAATCCCTCTGGCCCAGGACAAGGAGAATCAGTGGGCAGAAACTTCCCGGCACATGCAGCGCATGGGCCTGCAGGAGTCAGGCCTCTCGTGTGGCCGTGCCCGGCGAGGCCCCGTGGCAGCAGCTCCGCGGCATTCCGGAAGGCGTGCGCATCCCGGCTGGGGGCACAGGAGTGTGCAGCTCCGTGGCATCCTGGGAAGGCGCGTGCATCCCGGAGCTGTGCATGGGAGGGAGCAGCTCCATGGCATCCCAGGAAAGCACACGCATCCCAGCTGGGTGCGTGGGAGTGCACAGCTCCGCGGCACAGCTGCTGCCTCGTGTGCAGTCCAGAATATTCATTTCCAAAATGTATAACTTACACTTATGGCAGACAATTCCTAATTTAAGCGTTATTGCTCTAAATTAAGTGCAGTGCAGAAGCTGGCCGCGGCCCAGGCCGCCGGAGCCGGTAGCTCTGGTGGCTCCGTGCTCGGATTGCAGCCGGCAGCGCCCCAGCCCGCGCTGCGCTGGCCGAGCGCGTCTCTGCCGGCACTCTTGCCAAAGGAGAGAAATGGCAGACGTGAAAATGGAAGATTAAACATGAAAATTTAATTAACTCGCCCTCTGATCGATCCCCACGGAATGGGTTCAGATCGGGGCATGATTTGGTGGAGAGCAATAATAGTGCCTAATTAGGACGGGATTCAAGGCAAATGGAAGTTTTTTATTGTTTTTAAACAACTCCTTTCCCCCACCCAAATCAGCAGAGCTCCATGCGCATTAACAGGAGCTAAATACTATTAAAGCTGTATTTTATAGCCCAGCTCTGCTGCGGCAGCTGCTTTTGCCGCCGGCCTTGCGACTGCTGCCGGCCACACTCAGTGCAGCGGGGCCTTGCAGCTCGCCTGCTCCTCGCCATGGGGCCGCACGCTGCGACTTCGCCCCGAGGTGACGGGCCAGGCAGGAGCGCTGGCCCTGCAGCGCGGCCGGGCACCGGAGCTGCCACGGGGCCGCAGATTCCTGGCGGAATTGCCTAGCTGCTCCCCAGGGTGAGCCATTCCCCGCAGCCCTCGAACGCGCTCATCGGAGGTGAGCCCGTTTGGGCTTTTATCCCCAGCTATTTCATATTACAATAAAATGTCAAAAAGAAAAGAGAAGCAGATTTCTGATATTATTGCTTTGAACTTTTCTTGGCACTGCTCCCGTGAAGCATGACATTTACTGAGGAGGGGAGAGAAGATGAGAGGCTGCAGCATCTCCTTAATCATCTTTATTTCTGTGCCGTGGCAGCTGCACATGCTGGAAGTCCCTTCCGTGGGTCCTCCCCAGCCCTGCAGCACCCATGGCGCCTGCGTGCACCCGCGTGCGCCTCTGCATGCACCTCCGCGTGCTCCTGCATGCACCTCCGCATGCACCCGCGTGTGCCTCTGCATGCTCCTGCATGCACCTCCACGTGCTCCTGCATGCACCTCCGCATGCACCCGCGTGCACCTCCGCGTGCTCCTGCGTGCACCTCCGCGTGCTCCTGCGTGCACCTCCGCGTGCTCCTGCGTGCTCCAGCATGCTGTCACGTGCACCCCTGTGTGTGCCGCGCGGGCGCCAGGCTGGCTCCGGGTGCTCAGCATTGCGGGACACCGTGGCAGACTGTTGCACTCAGCAGTGCCATGGGCTCCTCTCTTGGAAATGTGGGAGAGGGTTCTCTGCGGAGCAAACCGAGCCAGGCAGCAGAACCTGCAAGTCAGTGCAGGTGGCCAGAGCAGGGAAAAGTGCGAATCGAGGTCATGAAGGAGAAGCTGAAGAATGATGTGCTTCTGCCACCCAAAGCTTTTACGGCTCCTTTTAAAGAATCCATTTTAACTGTTTTAACATCATTTATGGACCTAATAAAGCCGGGAAGTACATGGGAGACTCGTCAAGGTGGGAGCTAACGCCATGCATGCCCCTAATGGCTGCAGTCCCGGCCCTTGCGGCAGCGGGGCAGCCACGCTTGCGGCGGGAGGCCCCGGAGCCGGTGCCTGTGGTCCCCGCGATCCCGCAGCCCCCGTGGCCCCAGGCAGGAGGCGGCGCGGGCAGAGGGACGGAGGCTGCGGCAGCTGCAGCGGCGGGGAGCGCGCGGGCAGCGTGGCGGCAGCCAGCGGGTTGTTATGGGAACGAAGCTCCGCGGCTCTGCGGGGGAGCGTCGCAGCAGCGGCTGCGAGGCCGCCGCGCGGTGCCGCTTCCTCGTACGGTGCCACTTCAACGCGCGGTGCCTTCCCTCGCGCGGTGCCTTCCCTCGCGCTTGCTGCAGTGCTCATCAAAGGCTGCCGCTCCGCAGGGAGCAAGGCAACCCCCAGCCCAGCCAAGTCCCTCAGCTCCCTCTTTTTGCTAGATGCAGAAAAATCATTAATGTAATGAAAATGTCCTCAGATTGCTGTTACTAGATTATTTAATCTGTCCAGGTTCATTTCAGCTCGCGGCTACCACAGAGGAAGACAAATTACCTCTCTGGTGTTCAAAGGGTTTCGAACGCAGGACAGCATTGATTTTGTGTACCTCAGAGGCAACGTTTCTTGGTCGCCAGCACGTCCCGGCACGCGGCGGCTCTGCCGATCCCGCCGGCAGCCCGCAGAGCCGCGGCTGGCTGGAGCGCCGGCCCGTGGGCGACGCAGGAGCGGCGTGGCGGAGGCTTGGCCTCCCTGGCCCTTGCCAAGCTCTGCTGCATCTTGGAGAGATGGAGAATTTTGCAAGTCAGACGGGCTGGATTCAT
This sequence comes from Nothocercus julius, assembly GCA_013398735.1. Classification (NCBI taxonomy): domain Eukaryota; kingdom Metazoa; phylum Chordata; class Aves; order Tinamiformes; family Tinamidae; genus Nothocercus; species Nothocercus julius. The sequence goes on along the minus strand of VZSV01000124.1, from coordinate 154,679 downwards.
CAGCAAGTTTAGGACTCGGCCACGTCTGACAGTTGTCCTGCATGATGCTTCTCTCCTCTTGCTGCTGATGGGATGGGGTATTTGCAGGCGCTTGCCGGGTGCCCTGGCCCGCTGCTGTCGGCACCACGATGTTTGTCCGTTGACGATCCGGGCAGTGCGAATGCAAACCCAGGGCTATTGCACCCTGCAGCCAGTTCACTCTGAGCAAATTCCTGGCTCTAATTTCATCCCACAAATCCCCCAGAATAGCTCATAAAAGGGGAGCCGTGAAGGGAAAAGTAATGACTTCTCCGTGGCACATTTAAAAGCCACTTTTATTGCTGTTCATCCTTTTCTTGCACTTTGCCCTTTTCTGATTTATTCCTGCTCCTTCCAGGTGGAACAGTGCTAATGTTTAGCAGCTCCCGCTCCACAGGAGGGATTTTCACCCTTTGATTTGCATAGTTATGTCTTAGCCATGCCGGAAAACGAGGACGTTCCCAATTGCGCATGCAGCAGGGGCGACGCAGCGGAGCCGAGCCCCGCCAGGGCAGGAGGACTCGGGCTGCAGGCACGAGGCCGTGGCAGAGCAGTGCCCGGAGTGGTGCGGCTGTCCCGAGCCGTCCCACATTGGATGGTGAGCAGAAGCAAATGGCCTCATGTTTCACCTCCCCTGCCTTTCCTGCAGGGAATAGTCCCAGGTTTCTCCCTCTGCGCAGAATTGGGAGCTGCACTTCATACCTGGTCGTGCTGAGGACAGCGGGACGCTGCGGGTCACCCAAGGCCCAGCTCTGCGTCACTTGCTGCAGGCGCTGTGGAGCGAGGCACCCGCCAGCAGCTGGGCTCGCTTCGCACAGCGCTTGGACGAGGCATTAGGCAGGCTGGAATGCGCGTTCCTCTCCCCATGTCCAAAGCAGCAACTCCTAACATGAGAGCACCGAAGGAGGGAGGGGGTCAGGGCAGCCCGTGACAGCTCAGGGTGCCAGAAAAGGGCCAGGTGCAGCTCAGGGCGATGCGCAGCAGCTGCCGGGACGGAGGATCTTGGCAGCCCAGACGATTTGGGACCGCGGCAGCGAGGGCAGCGGCAGCGGCGGCCCAGCCATTGCCTGGCTGGCCTGGCTGCCCTCTCCCGCCCCGCGCGGGAGCTTCACCGCGAAGCAGCAGGTCCTGAAACGTCCTGGAAATCATTCCGGTATCGAATGCCTTCGGCTCTGTTTGTTTGCTTTTAAATTAACATCGCGTATGAAATTATTCACTGAACTACAAAGAGCTCCCGCGACTTGACAAGAATCACAGGCAGAATTTTTTCCACTTTCAGCTATCACAGAAAAAAGCATTTCAACATCTTGTCTGCTCCGTGCAAGAAAAATAGTTTTGTTCCATCTGCCTGGGAAACAAGGAGCTTATCAAAAAGATCAGGCGTCAGAGGCCTCGGTGGCAAAGCAGGAGAAGAGGTGGCGGCTGAGCCAGACATCCAGGAGGCAACTGGGCCCTTTCTAGCCCTGGCTTCCATGAGCCCGAGAGCCGCTCGCAGGCAGCGCGCTGGCGCGAGCCGAGGGGCAGGGGCTGCTCCGAGCGCTGGGCCGCGTGCGGCTCCCTCCGCCGCCGCCTGCCACCGCCGCACTCGGCAGCCCTGCCCGGCCGCGCGAGCGCTTTGCTTTCATTTCTCTGCAGAACTAAATGTCAGCAGGTCCCAGCCTGTGCATCCCCATGTGATCTGAAATTTAACGGTGCTAAATGCAGATCAGAGGCAGATCCGTAGCCTGTTGGGCAGACAAGTTTTCAGTGTAGGGTGGATTTCTACCATACCTCTGGGCTACAGATAATGGTGACTCACAGTGACAGGTCTACGTCCACACTTCAACGGAGACTGCATGAATTTGTGCCCCTAAGAGCACGCCGAGTTCTCCAGCACAGCCACCAGCTCTGCCACGAGCAGAGGAAACCGCGCGTGTCGCTGGGCATGAAGCACCTCCGGCGCGGCGGCGATTCCTCCGCAGCGCAGACCAGCCCTCGGAGGCAGCTGCTGGCCGGCTCGCCAACTCCCAGTGCGGCCTGGCGCCGGCTGTGCTCCGGCCCCGTGCAGGGCGTGCGCTCAGAAGCCGTGGCCGTGCTGAGGATGGAGCAGCTGGACCACTCTGGGGCCAGGGGTAGTAACTGCACGTGGGCAGAGGGGCGGTGACATTGCGGAGGGTCAGAGAGCTCTCATTAGGAGGCAGGAGGGCCCACAGTGTTTCACCTGTTTCTGAAGGTTATTAAATTGGTCCAGATGACTTTATTGCCAAGAAGATTTGGGAGAGGAGCTGACAAGCTTGAGCAAAACCGACCAAGCAAGAAGAGAAAGCAGCCTGGAATTGAGGGCAGGCTCTTCTGCTGGCCGGTGCCGACCTGACGTCCTCTGTGCGCTCAGGACGCCTTCGTCCGGGAGCGGGCCGGCCGCAAGGTTAATGGCTTATCATAAACAGCTTTGAAGAATTAACCAGAGGGAGGTTGAGACCTCCTGGCGACATCCACGGGAGCAGGAGAACTCAGCAACTCCATTTGCTAATGTCTGTAGGCAGGTTATTATGCAGCAAAACTTTCTAGGTGGATTAGTGCTGGAAAAGGACATTTAGCTCAGGTTGGAGATTGGTGACGTTATCCCTTCTGGGCAAAACAGAAAGATGGACACCGAGGAAGGATTCCAGGAGAACATTAGGCAGACTACAAGCCATAAATTTCCAAGTATATTAGGGCACCAACCCCTTCGATTTCAGTGCCTTGGGACTGAAAGCACAAAACCAAGCACAAAGAGGTAGTAAGTTAGAGCAACGAAGAGTTTCTTGCTTTCCTGCCTCCTCAGGAGCAAGCTGCAATTGCTCATGTTCAGCTGTGCAGAAAAATTTATGAAACATCCAGGTTTGGTGAACCTGATGCTCAGAGCCCAAGAGCAGCTTCTGAGGGCAATTCCTACCCGTCGTTGACATGTTTTCTGTGGATTTGGATGGAAGCCAGAAGTGTGGAGACTCTTGAATACAGAAGAGAATCTAGCAGGAACTGAAAGTTTAAGTTTCAGATTGGTTTTTATTTTTAATTGAGCTGGTTTGCTGATTTCTGTTTGAAAGATCTGACTTTTCAAGAATAAACAAGGTTACTTGATGATCAAACTCTCTTTTTCCATTAGGTCTCTTTCAGCCACTTAATGAAAACAAATCACATCTTGAGCCCAGGGCCATCCTTCTTGTTTGTCTTTGCAGCCTTTTACAATGAGCTTGCTTTAGACATTTTTGTCTTATACATATTTTTTATTTTAACAAACGAACCAAATTATATCCTGGCTGTTCCCAAATACATTTAATTCCCAGAATGTAATGGAGATGTTTCTGTTCTCTGGGCATTAATCCTATTAGCACCAGGCCCCAAGTTTGGTCTTAGGCATGTGAAACTGAGGGCACTTTAGCACAGTCAAAGCTCTTTGGGGCAGCTTTCCGCATCAGGGCTGCGAAGAAGAGGAACGGTGGTTATCAGCCGATTAGCAGCGCCGGGCCCATCTCCTCCCGCCTGCCTTCGCCCACATACAGCTCCTGGGAATGGGCTCCGGAGCCGCAGCCAGGAAGGGCGCTGCCATGTGCCTCCCCGGTCCCTCCCCACGGGCGAGTAGCCGGAGCCGGCAGCAACGTCCCGCATGGCCTTGCCTTGTCTTCCTTCCCCGGCAGCCTGGGCTGCTCCAGCCCCACGCCTTGCAAATGGGACGCCCAAAAGTGGGGCATGAGAGGCGTTGGGTGCAGGCGCAGGCTGGCCCTGCTGCCTCCCACGGCTGTTCTGCGCTCGCTGGCATGGCCGCGTCCGAGGGATTCGCGTGCGGGCGTGGGAGAGGAGGAGGAGACGGTTACTCATCTTGTATTAGGTTTGTGAGTCCGGCTTTGTAATAAAATCCAGCGTTTCAGCTGGTAACATGCAATGCCCTTTCAGAAGCAGGAATTAAGGCTTCTCAGGCAGCTTAGGACACAACCTTAACAGAAAATAAATAAATAAATAAATAAAGCCTGGAGCAGCCGGACAGCAGGAGGGGATATTTGTGCAATAAGCCATCTTAAGCCCACATAGGCCAGCAAATAGGAGCTGATGAGAATCAATTTTCTTGCAGTAGGCCCTCAGCTGCAGCAGCTCTGATTTCCAGCAACACGAGCAGTGGCTGGGCTCCTCGGGCAGCTTACGGAAAGCCCTCGTGTGTGCCTGGAGATGGAGGTCGACTCAGCGAGGTCTGATTTCTGAAGACCCTAAAGCCTCTGCACCACTGCAGAGCTGCTTCGGAGAGCTGTGGTTTGGGCTCAGCCCCTGGGACTGCTGCTAAATGACCGTCACCCTATGGAAGAGGGACGAGGGTGCTCCCGCCATGGCCTAGGACCTGTCCTACTCAGCAGTGTAAAAGCTCTGAACGAGGCGGCCCCTGTTCAGAAGCGCCTGAATTCCTGTTTCGGAGGCAGCGAGCAGAGCTGGTGGCTCTGAAGCCACCTGTCCAGGGGAGCTGCGGGTGGCAGGATCAGAGGCTGGCTGTCCCCTCGCCATCCGTGTCACCAGTATGAAGACGCATGCACCTGTGCACCAGGGAAAAGGCAGCGGTGCCTCCCGCGGAGCCAGGCACTTTCGAGGGTAATACATATTGCTAATATGACACGTGCTGTCTGATGTATCGCTGCTCTTGAGATAGAGCAGCCGGCCAGTGGTGTCTGAGGAGAGTGATGGCTGTGCCCTTCGCTGAAGGACGGCGCTGGCGCGATCGCGGCGCGTTGGGCTGACGGATGCTGTCTAGAGCTGCTCGCAGAGGACGCCTGGCTTGCGGGAGCAGCCCAGGCGGGTGGTGCTGCCTCGGGACCGCGAGACGGACAGGAGCCGGAGCCTCATGGCTTCCCTGCAGCTGGGGGCACTTTCCCACCACGCTCCCTGTGCCTCTTTCACCCACGCGTTGGCCTGGGCCAGGCACCGCCGCAGCCCATGCGCGGCCCTGCAGGGTGAGGGCAGGGAGGGTACAGGGTGCCTCCCCCGCGCGCAGCAGCTGCAGGCAGCACCACCCGCCTTTCGGTGCTGTCCCGCGCGGGCGTCCACGCACAAGGCCACGGACTGGGGCCACGAGGCCGAGGGCAGCGCCGAGGGCGGCTCTGCCGGAGCCTCCGCTGCTCGGCTGAGAGGCTCCTAGCCACGAGCGCTGCTCTGCTTTGCGCTGGAGCGGGACACCTGCTTTTCACCGAACAAAGCTATAAATTGTTATGCAAGCACCTTTCAGGGAGCACAAAATGTGGAGCTATGGTGACAGCAACAGGAAGCTGGGCAAGGAGGTGAAATACTTGAAATACAGCCGAAAGCTGTAAATATTCTGCAAATATATTTCTGATCCCAGCTAATAAATCATCATAATTATCCTATAAATAAAGGAGAGGATTGTGGTGTGGTACCTGATTTTTTTCTACAGCCCCCTGGAGCAAATTTGTTAGCATCTTATAATAACCTATTTGATCCAGACAGTTTGTTTGTACTTTCTTGGTTGCATTTCATTTTCATTCATTTTTCAAGGTCTTTTCTTTGGTCACATAAAATCTGCGCTTCTGCCCCTGAGCGTCTCTGACAGAGCGGTTTCCTGGGAGGGGAAGGAGGGAGAAAGTCTCCTCTTCAGTGCAGGGCCTGGAGGGCAGAGCCGGAAGGTTCCCTCCTCGTCCCCAGGCGGGCTGGGAGCTGCACTTGGCCTGTGCACACAGATACGCGCGGCTGCCGTTCCTCGTGGGGATCAGCAAGGCCAAGGAGCGCCGCGGGAGCCCGGCTGCGCCGGCCGGGCCGTTCACGCAGGTGACAGGGGCCTGTCTGCACAAAAGCAACGTTTTTGTCCCAGCCTTTGCTCCAGAAACCAGGCGGGGAAGGCAGCAGAGGTTCCTGAGAGCACGGAGCTCGGCAGGAGCTCTCCGCCGCCCGCAGCGACACACTAACAGGCTGAGGCCGCCGCGCAGGAGAGGTGACCGCTAGGTGAGCTGGGGAAGCACTGGCGCTCGCGGGCGGCTCAGCCGTCGTGACAGGCTCCATAAAGCACCGCTCTCGGCTGGCACAGCTGCTCAGCCGGCTGCCACCCACGGCGGAGGGTGTTTGAAGCCTGCAAATTCGCTTTTTTCGCTTTAATAAAGACCAGAGGATACAAAACTGCACGCAGAAAAGATGAAATGTGAATTAGAACTTTGCTCATGTAGCAGTCACAGGGAATCGCGTCTCACTGCTAGTTAAAGGGACTCTCATTGGGACAGCTAGAGCTGCGCAGAGCTTTCCTGCGACACGGAAATTACAGATTTCACAACCTGTTTGCTTCAACATCTTCCCCTGATCAAGCTGCTGGTCCTTCTGGAAACAGTCCCTCCATGAAGTGTAGAGGGCCAAGCACTTCATAATGCTCATGTCAAGTAACGAACAGGCCCTGCACTAGCTGTCAAACACACAGGAAGGAGCAGCCTTGCACAGAAGGGATGAAATTTTAATTCCCGATTTGCTATTGCTGGTGAAAAGCAGAGTCCATGGGAACAGCTACACCCAGCACCAGGGCTGTGGTGTGTTGGAGAACAGCAGGAACGAGTTATTTCTCAGATGTCAAATTCCATTTCAGTTTTCTTCAGGAGGAGAATTATCACTCAGCTCTGCTTACATTTAAAGTGGATCTTACAGGAAAAGTTCATACGTGACCATGAAATCCATCCATGCAGCCACCTTGATAACAAGGCATAAAAGGAGCGAAAGGAGTGATTATGCATTCACCTATTTTAAGAAAATGAATGCAGAACGACGCATTACCTCAGCAAAGTGCCCGGACCGCGGCGAACCGCTTCCTTGCACTACTTGCCCGTCCCAAGGCAAACAAGCCCACGGCCGGCAGCAGGAGCGCGCGGCAGGCCGAGCCCGGCACGCTCACGCTAGCGTGCGCCCCTGCTGAGCGCGCCCCACAGGCAGGGCGCCGGGCTGCAGCGCACGTGCCGGAGCGGCCCCCAGGGTCACCGTCCCGCATCCCGGCCCACCCTGCCGCGGCGGATCCTGGCTGAGAGCCCGCCCGCCCTCCCCTGCACTTGCCATCTATCCCAGCTTCTCCCAGCACAGCCGCAGAGCGGATGGGATCAGGCCTTTTCCGGGAACTCTGCCCCAGGATCCATTCCTGCAGTGGGGTTCATGCTGTGGGAGCCACACAGCGGCAGCGTAAGTCTGAACCTGTGGCAGGACAAACCTCCCAGCATCATTTTTTTATCCCAGGGAGAGGGAAAGGATGCCGAATGTCCCTGGAGATGGTAGGTAGTCCCAGCTCCCTGCAGACAGAACCTATTCGTGCCAGCACAACACTTGGCCTGATGAACTTAGTAATAATATCCTGTCGATGAGAAAAGCAGTCACTGAGCAGGTGGTGACATCTCTCCACAGGACTCGCTTAGCTGGGATGGACGAGGGAAACAACAGTTCTCGAGTCTGAGACTTCAATCTCTCTTCAGCGTTCCCCAGAGCATTCTGTGCCAAGGAGACCTCTACTTAATGTCTTTTCCACAGGGCTATAAACTTGCAACAAACCATTTTTTCCCTTTTATAGATCAGCATTACTAATTTATTGGAAGTTTACTATTTGGAAATGTCCTCATATAAATTAATGGGAAGGTAATATTAAACTCGGTCCCTGGGGGAGGAGAAAGCCAAACAAAAACACATTCACTGTGCTAAAGGAACAGCAGTGACTTAAATCACTCCCTTTCCTCCCATTTACAGTTTGCACTTCGGGGGTCACGGCTCGGAGCGGCAGATTTCCCTCGGCGCCCGGCGCTGGGGCAGAGCCGGGGGACAGTTCTCCCGCACGCCAGCGCCTGCCCACGCTGCCGACCGCCTGCTCCGCAGGCCGCGGTGCCACCTTTGCCCCAAGCCCTCGCCCGGCTCCGCAGCGCCGCAGGGCTGCCCCTGCCCAGCTACTCGCTGCAGAAAACGGAGCAGCTGGCGGCAGCTCCAGCGCGAGCTGGGCTGCTGCCTACCTCCACCCCCGGGGCTTTGATATCTCCGTTTGCTGTGGCTCATGATTTCCCTGAGCCCAAAATTAAATCCCTTCTCACGTGATTAGCGCACACTTTGTGTTTTTGTGCCGAGGAAACCAGAAGAATTGGGTGGGCTATAAATAGGTCGCTCCTGTTATTAAAAGTGTCAGCAGTGACACCGTCGCTGCTCACAGCCGAGGGCACCCAGGTGCCAAGGGAAGCGGAGGCCCCTCCTCTGCTCTCTCCGAGTCTTGCTTGGCTTGAGTGTCCCAGCAGCATGTAGGGCAAGGCACCTCTCTCAGGGTGGAAACAGCATAAAGGAAGCTCGGGAGCCTTAGCTCCATCTTCATGGGGATTTCCTGCAGTTTTCCACACGGGAGGTTTGAGGCCAGAGGCAGCCCGGCTCTGCTGCCGCTGCCTGCCGCGGGCCGGTGAACGTTTGCCGGCCGCGCGCCGCGCCGCTCTCCTCCCCAGCTCCCAGCTCCGCGCACTCGCCTTCCTCCTCGCTTCGGTGGCAAAAGACGGAGTCTGCCCGTCCGTTCTCTGCAGCGCTTTCCCGGCAAGCAGACAGTTCAACATGCTTCGCCAAGGGTTAAACTAGAAGCCGGTGGAGGCAGCTTCCTACTCAGTTTCAGCTGCTGCTCTGAACTGGCAGCATCCTACAGACATAACAAATATATACATTTGTGTCAATAAAATGGCATAATAGATCTGCTCCTTCCTTCTACTAAGCAAGCACACAAATCTGGATTGAGGGAAGGGGATGAGATGCCGCTGTGTTTGTGTGAAGGAGGAAGAGTGTTTTTCTCAAGGGCATGACCCGTTAAAGACTGCTCATTCATTTCTCTGCTTCGGGAACAAAAGTGGAAGCTGTCTACTCCAGAACAAGCGCTTCCCACTGCTCTCTGCAGCCGAGACAGCTTTGTCGGATGTTCTCGAGTCCCAGGCACGCAGTGCGCTCTGTCCCAGCTCGGCGCACGGCTCCCCTAGGACCAGTGACCACGAGCAGAGCCCACGGCTCCTGCCTCGGCACTCAGCCTGGCACGGAACGCGGCGCTGGGTCCCGAGGCTGAATGAAACGCGCTTGCACAGCACTTATCACCTGGCATCTGGGACTCGCTCTTGCGGTTCATGAAGCTGCTGCAACGCAGCACGATGAAAGGGGCCAACTGTGCTGGGGCGTGGAGCGCGGATCTGCAGCTGAGACCGAGTTCGGCAAGTGGCCTGTGCTTTCGTAACAGGCCTGAACCTGAGGAGAGGTAGAATTAGTGCTGCAGCCAGGGAACGGGGCTCCCTCAGCTTTGTTCACATGTAGCAGTTAGAATCTGGAAATGATGGAGCTGAATGGAAATGTGCTAATTTACACTCGCCTCCGTTCATTTTATAAAACTATTGTCATTTATGAGAAAAGCCGATCGAGTTAAATCCCTTGTCCTGCAGTAATATATAAATACTGCAGCTCAGGAATACTGACACGCATGAAAGTCAGGCTCACTTTTCTTCTTGAGCGGATGAAGAACAGGAACGATTATTTTGTATCACTTTAGGAAGGAGACCTTACTGTAATATACCTGCTGTGCATTGATAAATAGCACCAGCAGATAATAAGGGCCCTAGGCAAGGAGTAAGGAAGAAAAAAAGGCTTTTCAGCATGTGAACACAAATGCTTTAAATGTGAACTAAATTGGCCTGATCATTTCTCAGATTTGCAAAATTAAACGGTGCCCAATTGTCAACATTGCTGAGATTTATGAAACAAATATAGCCAAGGCAAAGGCAATTTCTAACAGCCTTGGTAAAGATGCTTGTAGGGTTTAAGAAGGACATACCATTTATGTAACTAAGTGCTATAATTTATTCTACATACTACTTCACAATGGAGAGCCTGAAAAGTTTGTCAGCCAAGGAACACGTGCTAGCATGAATACTTTGGTATCAGTAGTAAAAGTGAAACCGCCTTAGCTTCCTATGTCAGCCCTTAAGATAACTTCTATATTCAAGGAACTGTAAGGATGCAGCTATGCATCCTATGTGCCACCACCAGGGTAAAAACAATCTCAAACCGGCCTGCTGCAGGTGCACTTGAAAAACATGGAAAAATCTGTCAAGGAAAATCACCCACGTGGGAGGTCGCCCACTCTTCCCACTCTGCCATGCACTGGGTTAGGAAACATTCGCAACAGCTTTAAGCCTGGAGCTGCACTGCAAGATCTACTGTCAATGTGGTCAGCAGGAAAGGCAAGCTGCTACTGAAATCCAGGCTGACACCGCCCTTACTTCATACCTGCATCTCTCTTTCCACTCAAAAGCAAATTAGTAGGTTTTTTCTTAAGAGATTAGTGCCTTTTACCACCAAGCGTGCATAGAATCTTTGGGGTGTGGAGCCCTACCAAGATCACGATTGCAAGGGGTGGGCAACAACACAGGTGCAGTTGCTGGAAACCGAGGAAGGACACTTCCTGCAGCGTGGAAAACCCCTCTTTGCCCTCGGAACATGGGTTGGCCTCAACATCTGTAACGCGCACTGCAACAGCCACTCAATTATAGCCCCTGCTTATAGCTTCACACCAGCCATTAGGAACTTTACTTTGTTGGTGAGATGGCTCTGAGGAACAAGTTACACAGATGAATTCACTAATGACTTCCTTCCCTCCTACTTAAATCGGGGGATAATTCACACTTCCTGCTGCCGAAGTAGGCTGCTCCCTCACGCAGCCTCTCTTCAGCTCATGACTCTGCTCAGTGCTAGGCAACCCCGGCACTACTGCTGAATAAATGAGCCAGACACAAATAGGGCCAAGATTGCCGATTGGCATCAATCTGCCTTTTAGAACTATACTAAAAATTTTGCACTTGGTATTTTAAGAAAGCGCAGAACCAACGTGTCTCACGTGCTGCCCGCCCCAGGCCGACAGCTCTCTGGAAAAATACGAGGATGGGCACAGGTGCTGCCAGAGGTGCCTCTCCTGGGCTCTCGGGTGCCTCAGAGCAGCTCTGGTCCCCGGGACACTCCCCGCAGAGGGGCTCTGCGGGCACCGCTACTTTCTATCAGACAAAACTCTTCCTTTTTCCCTCGAGGCTCCAGAGGGCCCCGCCCCGCTCCTGCCCTCCCCCCGGCGACGCGGGGCTCAGGGCGCTGTGAGGGCGCAAGGCGCCGCCCGCCGCCGGCTCCAGCCGGTTCTGAGCGCGGCTATTGCAGCCAATTAGCGCAGCCGGCGGCGGCGGGAACTAAAACCAATCAGAGGAGCCTACGTGTCCGCCGCGCCCCAACTCCAGCCAATCAGAGGAGTCCGGCGGGTTTAAAAGAGGGTGGGAGGCGCCGTGGACGTGTTCGGCGCGTGGCTGAGGAGGTGTGAGGGTCGACTGAGGAGCGCCGAGCTGCGCAGAGGAGAAGGAGGCGCTGGGGGCCGCAGCCTGGGCCGCCGAGGGACCGCCGGGCTGCTTGAAGGAGGCGCTGGGGGCCGCAGCCCGGGCCGCTGAGGGACCGCCGGGCTGCTTGAAGGAGGCGGGGCCGTAGCCGAGGAGCTGCTACAGTAGAGGAGCTGCTACAGCAGTCCGTGTGTGTGTGTGTTTTGTGGGGAGTTCTGCGGCGTTTCTGTGGTCACTCGTAGGTGTGGCTCCCTTGCGTCTTGTGCGCCTCAGGGCTAGGGGTTCTGGGCGGTTCCTGCTTCCTTGGAGCAGTGTCTTGCCGAGGCGACCCAGGGCAGCGCCGGCCGGGTGCTGAGGCAGAGCATGGGGCGGGGGCACTCTGGTTCTGAGGGGCGTGGCAGTCGTCGTCGTGGGTTGGGAGAGGTTGTGATCTTGGCTGGGGCTGCTCCGCCGGGTGACCGTTTTGGGTGGTGTGGGCTCTGGGCCTGGTGCAGCCCAGTTCGCATGTACTTGTGGGGTAGGGTCGGGCGCCGGCCTCAATATTGGGGGAAGGAGCCGCCAGGGCTGCGGGCTGGACTTAGGGCGGCACAAGGGGAAGCCCTGGTGGGAGTGGGAATGCGGCTCCGTGGCCTTCCTTCCGCCGTACTGCCGCGCGGTGGGCAGTGGCAAGCGCGGGGGGGCAGCGCCGCGGAGTGCTCGCGGGCGGAGCGCAGGGCTCGGTGGGGGCTTCCCTGCGCCTCGCGGCATTGCTTTGACTGGGACGGGGGACGGTGTCGACGGCTCCGCCGCTCTCCTGGCTCTGCTCCGCCCCCCGCGGCGCGGGCGGTCCATG
>VZSV01000124.1:129859-142012 GCA_013398735.1 Nothocercus julius | reverse complement strand
TGAGCGCTGCCGCGGCGCGGGGCGGCCGCATGGCCCGAGAGTTGCGGCGCTGAGCCCCGCGCCGCGCGGGGTCAAGCGGCACCATGTGGATAAAGCGGCTCCGGGGAAGCAGGTAGGCGCTGTCGGCCCCGGTCACCTTCGTGCTCTGTACCGGCGAGCGGAGTCATGCGGGATACCCGTTCAGCTGGTGCTGCCAGCTCCTGCTGCCAAGCGCGGCACCCGGGGCTGCTGGGTGGGCTGAGCTGCCGTTGCCACCGCGGGGCTGCTGGGCTGCGGAGCTGTGCATGGAATTGTTCGCCTGCTTGCAGGGAAGAGCTCGGAGAGCAGCTGGTCCTCTTCCTGGCATAGTGTGGTGCTCTGCTGTCTTCCCAAGCCCCTGCTCTGCCGGCTGCATGCACTGTCTGCAGCTTGCCTTGGTTTTTGTCTGTTGGGTTCTCTGTTCCTGGGAGTGCTACAGGGCAATGGGCAATGTGATCCCCTGTTTATCCCGCTGGCAGGGTATCTTGGGCAGGAAAGGACCTCAGAGCTGATTGATTAATTGAGTGTAGTGTATGTACAGTGCATTCCCAGACAGATGTGTTTTGTAGATTAGTTGAGGATTGTAAAGAAAAGGAGACAGAAGCGAAGTGTTATGTAACACTTTTATTACTGCTGTGAAGTCATCTAAGCTGAAATCTTGTTATTTCTGTGGTACTGTGGCTCAAGAACACTAGTTACGAAGTGTTGATCCTTTCCTTGTGTGCATCTCCCTGAAGCTGCGGGAATATCTGCTTTTGTTCGCTTTGATTGTGCTTAAGCAGAACAATGTTCAAGTGGCGGAGCACTAATGAGGTCCTGGGGAAAGGCAGAGCGCTGTGACTGACCCGGAGCTCCCCGACCCTCCTGCATGAGAGCCTTGTTTTGAGCAGAGTGATGGCGTGGGTCAGGCCAGCGCAGCCCAAGACGGCTGCCTGGCTCGGTTGAGTGCATGAGTGGTTTGTGCGCCCTGCTTCATCCCTGTGTGTGTGGGGGAGCGTCCTGGCCTGGGCTCTCGCAGCCCTCGTGTGCCGCAAGTGCCTGGCAGCCCTGCTGCCAGGGCACAGAGCATGCCTGGGCGCCCGCTCTCCCAGGAGCGCGCGGGAGAGTGCTGTGCAGCCGTCGGGAGCTGCTGTCGCTGGGGAGCTGCTTGGACTTCTGTGCTCTGCGGGTATGGCCTGGGAGTTGCTGCTTTTGGTGAGGGGCAAGGGAGCCTGCACAACGCCCTGAGCACAGCTCCCTCGATGCTCAGGGTGCAGGTGATGCAAGAAGGATTTGCTGAAGCCTGTTGAAATCACGGGAGACTTTTTGCCTTTTCTTGAGCTTGGGATCAAGACCCAAAAGGTGAAGCTTTACCTGAGGTTTTGCTTGTGCAGTAGAGCTGAGGGAGGCCCCTGGCTCCTGCGTCAGGAGCTGTTTGTCGTTGTTGTGTCCCCCTTGCTCTCTGGCTTCCTGAGGTAATGTGCAGTGTTCCTTGCAAGGAGCCTGCCCACGTCGTGTGTCCCCGAGCACCTTGTGCTGCCCCTGCCCTGTGGTCTCTGGCCCTGTGATCTGTTTGAACCATCCAGGCAAGGGAGCCTCTCCATGCTGCCACCAAAAACTGTGCCAGTCCATCACAGTCCATGGTGCGTGGTCAGAAGCATGGAGTCTTTGGAGCATCTGCAGGGATACAGCAACCCTAGGAATTACTGCTAGCTAAAGCATCACAAATATTTCTTGGGTACAGCCCAATCTGGGTTTCGTGGAAGATGAGGAGGAGATGAGGAGGAGCTGCTTTCCCTGGCTGGAGCTAGCAGGAGATAATCTCAGAAGCAGCTCTCTGCTTTTTTATTTCTGTAGAGAGCGTAGCAATGAGAACAGAGAGCCTTGCAAACGCTTCTCTCTGGATCACCTTGTGCATTTCTTCACTGTGTATTCTGGAATCCTAATCGCCAATCTGTTCACTGTATCGCCTCATCAGCTTTCAGTCTCTGTGTTTTAAGAAGAGATAACTACTGCTAACCTTGTCTGCTGTGCTCGCTCTTCTCTACCTCTAATTGCTCCTGGCTTTATTTCTGCCATTTCCCATGTCATTTCCCCTCACTTTCTTGAAGACTACTAGAAAAATAGCTCCAGGAAAAGCAGGAGACCGTTGTGGTGCCGTTTTCTCCGGAGCGCGCTCTGCCCGAGTTCCTGGGTGGCGTGGGGAGTTGATACCTTACTGACTGCTCTCCAGGCAGCGGCGCCTTGCTGACCTTCCCCCCCGCCCCCAGCCTTGCTCTTGAGCTGAGGAGAGCCAGGCCTGCGCTGAGGACTTCAAATCCATATCCCGCAGAAACGTTCTCTCCTCACCTCAGAAACAGGCGCGCTCGGCTCCCAGAGGCCTAATGAGCTGCGGGGAAACCAGCTGCTTTGGTGACTGTGGCCCGCAAAGCCCTTGCCGCTTGCCAGCAGCGCCCCAAGCAGCAGGTGGCAGCGAGGCCCTCCCGCAAAGGCACGGGCAGCCCTCGTGGCGCCGCGAGCCCTGCATGATGGCTGCTCCTCCCTTGCTCCCCACATACGCGCCAGCGTCGCGCTGGGCAGATGTGTCCATGCAGGCGCACGCGTGTGCATGGGCAATGGAATGGCCGTTTTCCATACTGTGCCGTCTTTCAATTTTAGCTGTGGCTGACAACTTTCCTTCCATAGCTACAAATTTAATATTTTAAACAATATGCCATGATTTTTACAGCATTTAGCTCAAAGTGATTTGCAGCATGAGTAAAAATGCTGTTTGCAGTTTCTTGCTGATTGCATAAAACAACTCATTAAAAGCATACATCCCTGCATGTTTGCTTTGAGAAAACTTTATGGGCATGATAGTTACTGCCAAAGCAAACATTTTACGTGAATTTTGCTCATCAAGTTCATGCTGTCAAATGCAGATGCAGGCGCTCCTCAAAGATGCCAGCCCTGCGTCCTCAGAAGTAACGAGAGCACTAAACAGCGGGAGCTAATGGCTTCCACTGAGGACTTTTTACTCATGCAATATCCACGCAGGGGCTGAGTTAGCTGTTCCTGAGTGAATTGATTGCCCCAGAAATTCATCTAGTGTCACAGACTATGATACTTAACAGCCACAATAATGCTTAAATAAACTGCGCTTTTATACAGCAGTTCATACTGGCAAAACTGGCAGCAATTTCACAGATGAGGAAAAGGGAGCTGTGCTGGTATTTAGCAGCCCTCTTCCCTCTAGTATGAATAATTATTGTAATAATGCTGGAATCATCACCGCGCTGCCTTTGTTGTGTGTATTCAGCGGCGTGATGGATGGGGAGCTGGCGCAGTTGCCGAGCAGCCGGCTCATGCCGAGCGGCTCGGAGCCGGCTGCGTGCGGAGGGCCGGAGCGGGGCGTCGCGGCCGCCCCGGGGGAGCTCGGCGCTGCTCGCCCGCGTTTCCCTGCCCGCGGCCGAGCTCCGGGCAGGGCAGCGCTGGCGCGGGCGGCGGCTCCCAGGGCTCGCCCACCGCGCTCGCACCCGTACCCGGGGCGTGCGAAGGGGCTGCCCATCTGCCGTGGCGTTCGAACAGGCAGCTCCGGCGTGCCTTACGTAACAGTCATCTGCTTAAAATACAAAGCTGCTAAATTTTCTTCAAAGCGTAACATGGCATCAGAAACCAGACTTCTCGCTCGAAGGGGCCTGATAACCCTTCGCTCGTCAGGCGCTGGTTACGCGGCCCTGTGTGTACGGGCACGCGTGTGCCATGTACGCGGGGCAGCTGGGGGCAGTGGGAACTGCCTTAAGAGCAGCTCTAGAGGGGCGAATAATCTGTATGGCTTTGGATGGGTCTGAGGTTCATTATGAAAACATGGGCATGCTTTATTCCTCAGATACAGCTAATGGGGGGAAATAAAGGGCTGCGAGGGAAGATTAAGGGCATGGGCTCGAGGAGCCGTGGCTGCAGCTCCAGTACGGACGCCGCTTTGCGCTGTGTCGCAGAAGACGTGGCTGCCATTAAGGACCGGGGAGGAGGCAGCTGCCTGCAAGACATCGAGTCCAGTCTGGCTTGGGTTTGAGAGGAGATGACCTCTTTGCGCAATACCTAAAAGAAAAGCGTGTTCAGCAGGAGCAGCTGTGAAAGTGGAGTTGCCATATAGGGCTGGTGGCAAAGCCCTTGTTTCTGAGACGAGGATTTTGGGTCTCCCCTCCCTCTTTCTTTTTTTTTTTTTTGCTCTCCCTGGAAGCTGCTGCGTGGAAGGGGCTCTTCAGCCAAGCCCCAGGGCGAAAGCGGTTGTGCCTGGCTGCCCCCAGCTCCCGAGGCTGCTGCTCGGCTCTCTGTGCTGCCTACGCTCGTTTGGGGCTTGTTTCGGTTTTTAACTGGAATAATACAGAACTCTGGAAAACTCTGGGCCTGAATTGTCCCTTTAGAAATGAAACTAGAGATGACATGAATATTTCCTATGGCTCCTCTTACGGGGACCTCTATGGCGGAGTGTGATAGCTTATATAATTTCCTGGGATGGAGATGGACTTCATTTAATTTCACTTTGAAAGACATTGATTAAATCAGAACTGCTGAGAGATTTAAACAGAATCTCTGTGGCCTGAACTCAACTGTGGGAGCTTTACCTACCTTTATCCTTCAGCACGGATTTTGTTTAATGAGGATTCCTCGTGAAATGAGGTTTTGTCTGCACTGAATGGCTGCTGCTTTCTGGCTTTATCACTTCCTCTGGCCCTAGTAACTTTTCAAGACCTGCCTTCCAGCGCTGCACGAGGGTGCCCTTGGTGGAGATCCATTAGTAGGTGGGAATTTGAGGGCAGATAAACACGGGAGCGTTAATTGGAGCATAATGAGCCTTCCTCTTCATGCAGCGGGGCCGAGCTCTGGAGCAGCGTCTGTGAGCAGATTACCTGGAGCCCTGGGAAGGAGGGCTGGAGCAGCCGCCCCGGGCTGATCCCGCGGCCTCGCCGCTCCCTGGAGCGCGGAGCCCCTCTCTGTCCTGCCCTGTAGGTGCTGCCTTGTCCCGCGTGATCCCCAGCTGCCTGTGTCGCAGGGCCAGGATCCATCTCCCAGGACAGGAACACTGAGGCTCTCTTGGGATTAGCCAGGAAATCCCAAGGGAGCAACAGGAGGCAGGAGACCGAAGCACTGAAACGGCCTGCAGGGTGCAGAGCTCGTCTCGCTGTTCAGAAATGCTCGTTTCCAGCTCTGATCTGAGAAATGTCTCATTGGCTTCTAAATAATTTATAGGGTGGAAATGTGTATAAAGTCATTTCACATGTGATCCTTTTTGCTCAAATTTGCTCTGAAAGTTTTTTCACAGGCTCTAATTTATGGAAACGTCCCAGCATCCGCCGTCGCGCTGTGTTCTTCCCGACGGTAGCTGCCGGTACCTCGCGCGCTGCGATGAGCAGCGCTGCCAGGGCTCATACGCGCGGGGCGCTCTCCAGCGGGCTCCACGTTGCCAATTTCTACACGGTGCTTTAGGGAATAAATGTCAGTCCTCAGCGTTTTGGCTCCCTGGAAGCCTCGCTGGAGCGTAATGAAAGCAGTTCTGCATTTCCTAATGAAAACGGCTTGCAGTGCGTAAAGGCAGGGGCTCATTTTACTCTTACTGCTCTGATTTCGCTGTTAGCCCCATCTTAAGCTGTGCATGGGACAAAACTGTCGTTGTCACCAGGAGCACGTCGGCTGAAGGCGTTCCGCCCTCCCCGCCCATCGCGGGTGGGAGCATTACGGATCCTGCTTGGTTCCATGTGGATTTTTCAAAATTAAAGCTGCATGAAAGCTGCTTCAGCTTTCTGGGGGTTTAACGTGATTCTTGCATCTTGCTCGCCAACCATGTTTCTTTTGCAAGTGTGGACCTTAGGATGAAATGTAGGAGCTTCTCAGAACACACACGCCTTAACGTGGGAAACGTCTTTATGCAGTTACATGTCAGCAGGTGAAGGTGGAAGTGTGGGAAAGGACGTGTTCCTGAGCACATAGATTTTTGAAAGTGGTTGCATTTATTGTACATGCAGTTCTATGGAACTGAGCTACAGTTTCCTAGCCATCAGTCCTTCCCTTCTGTAAGGCACTTGAGCTATACATCCGTTTCTGCAGCATCACGATGCTAAGGAGAATCTCAATGGTAAGCTCTCAAGCCGTGGTTTATAGCGCTATAAATGGGCACGGTGAATAGCATAATGCCAGCTTAGTAGCTGTACATAAAACCACTCTGCTTCCGAGCGGGAGAGCTGCTGGGGTCATTGTTCAGAAGACAACGCTTATGGCTAGCCTGAAAGCGAGTAACGGTAATGTAATTTGTCATTTAATGGATATTTTAAGAAATAAGTGGAAAGTTGGGAAACGAACGGAGATTTTTTCCCCCTTTTTGACTTCTGGCCAGCGGAGCCATAGTGCAGCTGAACGAGTGCTGCGTGTTGCTTCCTCGGTCGTGTTTCTCCCGTTGCTGTTGTCCCCTTGCGTGACGCAAGCCTTGCTTTGGGATGGGTATCATATCATCTATTTGCTTCCTTCTGCAAGACTTAAGTAACGAAGTGTTAATTAATTGACATGGATTAGAACATCCACTTAAGTACTCAATGAAACGTCAGTGATTAATGCCGAGGAAGCGAACACCACGTGGCTGGATTTCCCTCTCCCGTGTAACCGGGCTCTGCCTCTTCCCCTTCGGAGCCAGCCGGGTGCCGAAGAGGTCTGAGCCTCCTGAACCGCCGCTCAGGCCGGGGCGCCTTGGTGTTAACCAAGGCATTACGTCTCCACGTGGTGTCATGCCTTTCGTAGGATTTTCTAAGTTTTCACCTGAACAAGTGGGGATGAATTATTCATCTCCCGTTTTTCTTGGCTTGGTAGGAGGTTCTCTACTCCTTCAGAGTCCTCCAGAGTGAAGTATTCAAAACATGCTCAGGGTTCCTGTCAAAGTGACACATTCTTGGGCAAAATTAATTGTGATAATTTTGATGGATGAGAATGGAAACTTATGGATAATTCCTCGAGGATGTTCTTCGCAGGCTTTGCCCAGAAAGGGATGTAGTTCTCTGGGATCCCCTTTGTCCTTTCTCACAACAAAAGCATCCAAAGCTGCGGGCAGTGCCAGTGGCCACTGTGCTGTGTCTCTGCTTCCACCCTCCTCTCAGCTGCGAGTAGCTGTGAGCCCAGCTTGGTCCTCTGAGCGTTAATGTCGAGCAACGAGGGACCTGGTATCTCTTTGCAAAGAGAAGCTGCTTCCCGCGAGTTTCTGCTCCTGGAGAAGTGCCTGAATGCCCTTGAATTTCCCTGGAGCAGGGAGTTTGCTGGACCTTGGATCCCCTGCCTGCAGGGGGACGTGAGGGGCGCTTGGTCGCTGCCCGCGGTTGGCAGGGCTGGGCGCGCGCGGAGCAGGAGGTAACGCGGGGCCGGCGCGGGCTGCGGCTGCCGGGGCTCGCCCGGCCTGCAGGCTGACACCCCGGCGGCCGCTTTGCAGGGAGTGCTCTGAGGAGTTTAATCTCTCTTGCAGAGGGGATTTTTTTAATAAGATGCAAAGCGCAGTGATATCTGACTCACTGGCAATTAGACTCCCGAGGGTGTGTGCCCACAAACATCGCAATGTTTTCTAGGCTCTCTCTAAAAATGAATGCCTCTGGTGACTCATCTTCACCTTTATCCAGCAGGATTTCGCTCCTGCTGTTCCTCTAGCAGTTATTGCCGTAGCTGAGAAGTCTGCTCGCTGCCAAGACGCGGCTCTGCTCCTCCCCGCGCGCGATGCGGCGGCCGGGAGGATCTCCTCTCCGCAGGAGCGATGGCCCCGTGCTAAAAGGGGCTCCAAGGCGCTGCGTGGCCCGGCAGAGCCTGTGCCCTGGATTTCATTGTCGCTCTCGGCTTCCCCTTCTTGCTTGGCTTTCTCCACCTCTCCGCTGTGCTTCCCTTCGGGTAAACGTGCCCCGCGGCCCTCGGCACCGCTGGAGCGGGCGGCTGCTGCAGCCACTCGGGACGGCCGAGGACCCCGGCGTTCGGGAAGGGCCGTCGCCTCCGTGCCGCGCTGCTCCGCGCCTCTGTGCCCTCCAGGGATTAAGCCTGACGCTTTATTCTTGCAAAGATTGCTTAGCTTAAATTCTGCTTCCTGCTCTGCAAAAGCTATTTGTCTGCCCTCAGTGGTTCTGTCCTCTCATCCTCTCTCAATTCTTCACGCTTCCTGTTGTTCTTCTCCGTGTCCGGCCGCTCGGGGCTCACGATTCTGTGCACCCAGGGGTCTGCAAAGCTGTTTGGAGCTGCACAGGCCACGGCCGGATTTGGATCTCCGTGTGAACCGAGAGTAACTCTACTGCGTAGCCGTAGCCCTGCAGTTAAGATGAAATTCGGTTGTTCCTGGGCTGTTTCACAGGGGAGCGCCCGGTCGTTGTGAGGGTGTTGTGTGTTAGGCCTTGGTCCAGCAAACAGCTTGGGCGTTTCTGTGACTCCGGCCTCATGAATTGTTCTAGTTCCGTCTTCCCCACGGGGAGATGACGAACCCAGATGTGAGCTACCGAATGCAGACATTTCCATTGAGTAGGAGGTTGTGACATTTCAAAAGCTCTTCTCAAATGGAGTCGATGCTTATCTTCATTGCCATGAAAATGCAATTTTTTGGAGAGATCTTCATTAAAAGTTGTACTAAAACATTATTTTTTGTTTAGATGATTTTCACATGGGTATTAGTTTCCATTCTTCTGGGATATCTCTGAGTAGAACTGTAAATTCTGATCTGTCATTCCCTGTGAAGTCATTGTGCTACGACAATATAATGAGCCTATTTTAATTATTTTATTTTAAAACTTACTAAGCTGCTACTTAATACATACTGAGCTAACTTATCTTATTTTTTTAGATCAAAGTGTTTTCCATGTACATTGTAATGACACGCTTGAGCACACTAATTTAGGAAATAAGATAAGCATTCGGTTTATTTACCAGCAGCGCGGTTGTTTTCGGCATTCTCGTGCTAGCAATATTAAAAATAGCTGCCGTGGTAGCTGGGGCACGGAGGGCCTCAGCTCCGGGGAGCTGCTTCGAGGGGGCCCCGGCGACGCAGCGGGCGCTGCGGGGCAGCTCGAGCGCTAGCCGCCCTATGGTCCTGCTCTACGTAGGCCCCCGAAGACTAAGGGGTAGTTGGAGTGATTTTAAGATAGTGCGACTATGATTTTAGAAAAGTGGGTTTTTGGGGGGGGGGGGGGGGAAGTCCCCTTTAGTGCGCTGATTCCCATCCTAGGGAATCCAGGGATTCTCCCCCAAAGCCTGTGCCCACATTTTGCCCATCGAGCTCGGAAGGGGCTCCCTTTGCCAGCCCTTCAGCATTATGTCGGGAACTCCCACCGCTTTCCTTTCCAGTAGGTCTCTGGATTTATATCTGGCTTTTACATGTTGATTTATTTATTTTGTCAGATAAAAAAGCCTTGATCATTCTGCAGAAAATCTGTTTTGTACATGAATTGATTATACAGGGGATAAACATGTGGAAAAAAGGAGAATTCATGAGCAAAGCAGAGAAACCTGTCAGGAAAAAGAGCTCATTTTTCATTTGAGGCTGCAGAGGAAACATATTCCTCAATGAGCCCACATCTATCAGCGTTCGCATCAAGAATGCCGGTAAACCAAACCTGACAACTTTACCTTTCAACTTCAGGATGAAAAAATGGATACCTGATGCCTTGGCAATGGAAGCGAAGGGAGAGCGTGTCTGCGGGAGCTGCTCTCTTCTCCGGCCCTCCGAGCGAGGAGCTAAACCGCTGCCCTTCGGGGCCGGGCCGGCCCCGCGGCTGCCCCGCTCTGCCCTTGCTTTTCTTCACAGAGCTAGAGAGCACCTGGCCGCTCCGCGTTTCGCCGCTTTCCCGCGGGTGCCCCAGGCCCGCCCTTTGGCAGCACCGCTGGTTTATGTCCTCGCTGGAGGGGCGGATGCTCTTACCCCGGCTACTGCTGGGGCGAGGGCAGCGGGCGCTCGGGCGCCCAGCCTGGGCTCCGGCCTCGGGCCGCCGCGCTCGGCGCAGCTCAAGTGCCCAAGATGACATGAACACAGACAGAGGTGGCAGTGCCCGTCCCGGCCTCCGGAGCGGCTGCAGCGCCTCCCGGCTGTGCCGCGGCCGGCAGAAGCGTGCTGCCCGCGGCGCCGCTTCCCCCGGCGATGACTCGGTAGGGCCGCGGCGCCACGCGCCTGGGGACGGGCCCATCGGCCGCTGCCGAGTAGTGAGTCTAACGTGGCTCGCGATGGAGACCTGAGGCCTCTCGTGCAGGCTGCGTCCTGTCGAGGGGCTCCGGAGCCCGTGGAGCGGCTCCCGCATGGCAGCAGCTCCCGCAAACGCGGCTCCTGCTACCCGCGCCGGGCGCAGAGCTACAACCGGGGCAGAGAGTGACGAAGAAAAACCTGATTCCTGTCGGGTTTATTTTTATTTATTTAAGAACATGGTAAGTGGAGCTCAAGGCTGTGGCCCTCCTGAAAGGCGACGGGTTGACTTGGAAATGCAGCAAAGACAAACTTCCCGGCAAGTTGCATCTGAATTGCATCTCTTGCTTCTCCTGGTGCCCAGCACTGCTACAGAATTATGGGGGAAGAGTTAAAGAAATCAGAGACAAGTGCAGGTTTTATTTTAAAAGGCGTCTCGCACAAAACGGCTTTATCTGGACGGGACAAATGGCGAGTGTTAGTGGGGACGGTCTGATGAAACGCCCCTCTGTCCGGCCCTCGCGCGCTAAATACCCGCAGTGTTTGGTGGGCCCCGCTGGCCGCGGTGCCTCAGCGCTGCTGCCAGTGCAGGAAGCTGTTGTGGCCTGTGCTGGGGAGCGGCGGTTCCCGCGGCGGCTCCGCCGGCAGAGAGGGGTACCCGGAGCGGGGCTGCGGGAGCGCCGGCCGGCGCGGCTGCGTGTGCCACGCGGTCCCCCTGCACTGCACGTTTGCCATGGGGCCCGTGGCCGTGAGACTTCCCTCCCCGCCTGATCTATCAGGCTGGGCTTTCCGCAGGGCCCTGAGCCGGCGGCTGATTGTGCCGGGCCTCCACCTGGCGCGAGGCCCTGGGGAAGCCCTGGGCTGCTTCCTTGCACGCCCGTTTGCCCGGTATTCAGCACGTGTGGCTGCATCTAGGTGCTCACTGACGTAACGGCCCGCGTGGGAGGCAGCGCAGGCCTGTGCTGGCATCGCAGCCCTGCGTGCGCGTGCGGAGGTGCCAAACACGTGGTGCTGAGTTAGCTGGCGATATCTTGATCTGAGATCTCAGTGTCTGAGCTGTCCCCGGGTCTGGGATTTGAGGCTTCCTCTAGAAGCCCGTTTCCCTTTATGTTTTCCAAGAAGAAACACAAACCCGCTGCGACTTCCACCTAGTGCTGCTTTCCTGGCCCGGCCCGCGGGCAGCACCGCGTGCTGGGCGCTCGTTCAGGCTCTGCCGGTCCCGGGGGCCGGGAGAGCCCCTGAGGCCTGGGGACGGCTCCGGGGCGGCCCTCGGGCACAGCCTGCGTTTGCCTCGACCCTTCCCTGGTGCTGGAGGACGCGGCCCAAGGGCACCGGAGCGCTGCTGAGCTGGGCCTGTCCGTGCCAGGGCGAGCAGCTCGGCGGCACCGCGGGCACTAATTGCACCCCCTGCGCTCGCTGCGGGCCAGGCCCTCGAGTCTTTATTTGCAGCTGGGCGAGCTCGAGGCAGGTGCGGAAATCCCTGCGCGCCGCTCGCGCTGCTCTTCGGCCACCCGCGGCTCCGAGCTCCTCGGCGGCACGTTCCGAGGAGCACGAGGGCAGGGACGCAGGGAGCGCGCGTCGCGCCCTGGCCCGAGACCTTCAAAGGAGCCGAGGGAGTCAGGCACCTAAATGCACCGACGTTCAGTGGCAATTGAGTATGTAATATACTTTCCTCAGAAAATACGGAGCTTAAAGGACTTACGGGTGTGAAATTGTGACAATTACGTGTTATGAGGGAGACTTGATGTTGAGCAGAAGGGGCACCTGGAGGCCAGTCCTCTCCGGGAACACCGTGGTGCCGCGGACCCGCTTCGGGAGCGCCGCGGGTGCTCCATAGCCCGGCCCTTCCGCGCCGGGCGCCCGCGCTGCTGCAGCCCCGAGGGCTGCGTGGGCGCCGCGGGAACGGCTCCTCCTGCCGCCAACCGGGCTCCCCGGAGCTCGCGATGCTGCCGTCGCCGCCGGCAGCGCGGAGCCCTTGGTTACGCGCGCGTTGCTCT
>VZSV01000124.1:53184-65990 GCA_013398735.1 Nothocercus julius | reverse complement strand
CCCCGAGGGGCTCCACGCCGCCCAGCGCAGCGCCTGCAAGGTCGCCGCCGGGGCCTGCGGAAAGAGGAGAGCGTGAGCACGTGGCGAGAGCAGCTCGGTCCCCAGCCCAGGCCGCCCCACGAGTGCTGCACGCGGGGTGCAGCCCCCAGCTCTCCAGCCCTCTGCAATTAGTCTCCCTTGGCCAACGATGGCTCCAAGGGAGCACTTCCAGCCACCACCGTAAGTGAGAGTTTGTAACGTCAGCACTAGCAAATTTTACTAGGAATTTATTATCACCATTGCCGCAATAACGGGGACAATGTTCCAGGAGATGAGAACTCTTCCTTATGTATAGAAGGTGATTAGGTCGCTGTGATAAGGTCAGGAGCTCATTAAAGAATTGTAACTCTCTTGCTCAAATTGCTGCATTAAATGATGTATTTTTGACCATCTATTCCTCAGAGACAGGACATGTATTCTAAAAAGATGCTAAAGGGTTCCACTTTGGCAAGCACTTTAAGAGCCTCCCCTAGGAGTGCAGGCTGCGGGAGAACATGCGCAGAGCGAGGGCGCACTCCCGCAGCGCGCGCAGGGCTCGTCCTGGCACAGGAGGGCAGTGAGCCAGGCGGCTCGGGGCAATCCGTGCAGCAGGAAGGGCACGGGGCACCGGGCCCATCCTCCCTGCAGGGATGGCGTGCGATGGGGGCGGCTGCAGGACGGGCCAGCCCAGCCCTCCCCGCCCCAGCGCAGGGCCGGAACTGCCGTTAACTGGCGCCCTGCGCGAGCGCTCTGGCCACAGCCTCCAGCGCTGCTGCACGGCGGGGCTCTGCCTGGCGCTCGCAGCTAGAGCCAGGAGCAGCACAAAGCAGGGCTGGCCGGCGCTATGCACAGGCCACGCGCACTGCCCGCCCCAGGCCACTGCGGGCCCTTCGGCTTCAGACTTTAAATGAGCTGAATCCGATATCTCATTTGCAGCGGCACGCTGCTCCTCAGCTTTTCCTCTCCCAATCAATACAAATGCCTTGGCTCTGTATGTGCCACTTTTATAAATATCCACATTTCCCCCCGTTCTGCTTTGGAGAGCTCTAAGGAGAGACGACGCTTATTGCATTACCCGTGACCCTCTCCCAGTCACCTTGCGGGGAGGATGAGGGGCTCGTGAGGAATCGCTCGCTCTGGATGCAGCCTTGGGGGCAGCGGGGAGCAGCAGCCCCAGAGTCCTGGGGACAGGGAGAAGGCCGAGTTGCATGCTCGGTGTTATGGCTGTGCTGGTGAGGCCCCTTCCAGCCTCCACCAGCCGCAGCGATGCCATGGGGCGCACAGGAACAGCAGCTCCACATGCACCAGGGATGGCTCAGGAGTTTAGGGGTGAGAAAAGCCACATTTCAACGCTCAGAAAAACCTCAGCATGCCAGAAAAGGACACATCTTCAGCATACAGCTTATTTTTGTGCTACATTCTAAAGAGCAGCCTTTTTTTTAATTAAAAAGGCTGAAACTTTGCTACTCAGCTTGCCAGAACACTCCAGGACTGCTGCAGGCTAATTTCTCCCTATACATACACACAGTGGAAAAAAATTTAACAACATATAATTAAAATGACTGAGTGAGCCCCTTTGTGTCATCGGGCAGAGGCTGCTGCTGAAGGTCCTGTGACATTTTGATAGGAGGCGTTTGCCTTTTGTCCCAGGGAGAGAAACATCTCTCGGGCAGCGCACACAGGCAGCTGCTGTGAGAGGCTGAAAGCCCCTGCACCAGGAAGGGCCCTTTCCGCCCCTGCCCCCAGTCCTGGAATGCTCAAAGGCAGAAATGAGTATTTACACACAAGGGCAGCAGCCACCCCCTCCAGCAGCAGCTAAAACAGAGAGGGGCTTGTGTGTGAGGGAGCCAGAGGAGCTGGCAGCGACTGCAACACTCCAAGGGTTCCTCACTCACCCCGCCGCCAGCCCCGTGGGAAGGGAGATTATCTGTAATCCCCCCTGCAGACTCCCTTCCTTCCAGACGCATTTAGCCTCGTGCTCGGGGGACACGGAGAGGCAGCGCACAGCGAGCAGGGTGGCCGATCACACACACTGCCCAGGAACAGAGCGGGAAGGACAACAAGGGGGCCGCTTCCACAGCCCCCTCGTGCGGCTGCCGCCATCCAGCGCAGAGAGAATCCTGGCGAGATGAGAACGCGGATGAGGCGCTCACACTTGCACTGGGGCCGGGGGCAGCAGAGCCAGACAAGTGCCTAATAAACAGGCACAGTTTTAGTGTTTTTTTTTTTTTTAAAAAAAGATTAATAAATCTGCTGTTGGGAGGAGTCCTTTATTCAGTGTGCTTTCTCTTCTGCTTTATGCTCCCCATCTGTCAAGTTGCAAATCTGAGATGCTAGTCAATACTAATTTTTAAAAAACAAACAACTTTTCCACTAGTGCTCTTAATGAGCGCACAGAGCGTTGCCGCTACCAAGACGGATTGCGGGCAAAACCTGGGGGAAGCAGAGAAGAGATTTATCAAGCACCAAGATTTTGCGATTGCTAAAAGAAAAACACTTCATTTTTCAGAAATAATTAAAAAGCAGCGATGTGTTAAAATAA
The DNA here is from genome assembly GCA_013398735.1 of Nothocercus julius. Taxonomy (NCBI): domain Eukaryota; kingdom Metazoa; phylum Chordata; class Aves; order Tinamiformes; family Tinamidae; genus Nothocercus; species Nothocercus julius. Next base: position 63,430 of record VZSV01000124.1, on the reverse strand, counting down.
GCCAGGAAAAGGCATAAAAACTCCGCAGAAACTGGGGTTTGAGTCAGAAAATCCTGCAACTATCCAACTCTTAAGCTATCCAAGAGACAGCTTAAGAAATAAGTGTTTTGAGCTTTGGTTCTATGATTTTTGAGGTCATTCAAGTCTGAAGGGCACATATTTTGCCCCTACATTATTAACCATTTCTGCATTTTCTTTGCTTCCTGAAGTATAAGGCATAAGATCATCACAGTAGGAATTGAAGCACTGAAAAATAAACCAAACACCAGTGCTAAACCCAGCATTTTTTCCTCCTAACATGGTTAGAGGAAAAACTACCCTCAATTTAAGCTACTGTTGTTCAGCACATTTATAAAAGGTTGCTCTTTTTAAGTGTTAAAAAAAATGCTCTTTACTGTAGATGGTGCAGAACATACACTGTTCATCTGAAGCCTACTCACACTCTACCAAAAGGCAAGGCACTCTGCTCCCTGTCTTTTCCAAGTCCCTTTTATTTAGGGCACTTTATAGACCTGCTTCTTCACATCTGGACAGCTTGAAACGAAGCTAACATGAGAAGACAAACAAATGATGTTCTGAGAAAAAAGCCAAAGAAAACATAACCTCTAATTCAGAGCTGTCAGGGCAGCACCTCTCCCACTCTTCCTGTCCTCTAGGCAAACACTAGCCTGGTGGGTTGGAGGAGCCAGAAACCGCACCCAGCACGAGCGCCCACAGCACAGATCAGCGCTCCAGAGGCAAGGGAGACATGCACCAGCATGAGATTTCTTCTTACAGGACTCGAGACCTCAACCTTTGAGGAAGGAGCTGCTGAGTGGATAACATGTCTTAAATGCCTGCACTAATTATACAGGAGACAAGAATAGCTCAGAAGGTGCCATTTGCCTACTGCCTTGATAACGCAGGATGGTGAAATCTGGGCAGAGTATCTCGTTACTCGAAAGGACTCTGGTCCATCAGGTGCAGATTTATGTTCTTTAATAATTGATCAGAGAAACTTTAGAAATGTCACTGAGTAACCAGAGCAGCTGTGAGGCAGTTACTGCAGCCCCCCAGGGACATGCAACTAGTTAAGGGTTGTCAGCAAAGCCCTTAACCATTTCTAAGGCTTTCCCATACATCTAGATGAGAAGTTATTTGAAGCGTGCAGTTCATCCCTACCTTCCCGTTGGCTCCCCCCGGCACACAGAAGACATACTCGAGCTGGAAGACGATTGCGAACGCCGGGTGACAAACCATTTCGGGCAGATGAATGCAACTCCTCAAAAGCAGAGCTTGACCTGCACCGCTGCGTTGGAGCACACGGAAGGGAGGATTAAAGAGCAATGGCCAGAGGTGTTTACCGGGATCGCACGGGTGACAGCAGGAACCAAGCCAGGTGCAGCAGAACAGGGGGGCGGCTGCCTCGGAAGCTCCAGTGCTCACCTGGCTCGGGAGCCACGGCCCTGCTTTCTGGGGAGGCCTGTGGAGAGTCCCCGGGCCACCGCCGCCTCAGGCACCAGCACGGCCACCTGCGGCGCCTGAACGAAGGCCAAGCCGTTGTGGACACCGACGCGCAGCCGCCGCTCCTGAACAGTGACCGCACAGCCGTCTGGCACAGCATTCGCCTGCGGCACAGGGAAGGGTGAGTCGGCCTCAGAGCAATGCAGCCTTGGCCCCTCCACCGCCCCGCTGCCTCCAGCCCCGCGCGCTCCCACCAGGGCCTCGCAAGGAGAAGAGGACAAATGAGGCAATCAGTCATAAACTAATAAAAATGGAACCTGCCCCAGCATGAGTGCTGGATATTAAAGTGTTTCATCTTCACAGCAGAGCGGGTGCCAAGCTGACAAACAAACACGGGCCTCGCCGGAGGTCTCTGCTGCTCACTAGCGGTGCGGCTCTTGCTCTTTGCAGAGCAAGCGTCAAGTCGCAGCCTCCCATATTCAACACAGAACAGACCAAAACACTGCTTGTTGCTTCGCTACTCAAAGCAAAGCTGACATAAGATTCCTGTGTACTGATCCAAGAGACATTTAAGTAAAGCAAGACAATGACTTTCATAGCAGAAATAGGACCCTATGCAAAACAGACACACTAATGGAGTTTGTCTAAATGTTTCTGCTCCCCCTGCAAAGAAGGCACCACCATTACTGCTTGTTTATTGTACCTTCTCCTATGCAGCTCTGTAGGCATTACCTTCAGTAAGCGATCGCTGTTGAGTAAATCCAGCAGTTCCTCCTCAAATTCCTCCAGAGAAGGGTACAGATGGACAGAGACTTTATCCAGATAGCACGTGATGGGTTTCATGAGCCGCGGTGCCAGCAAGCAATCATCTGAAATGACAGGGCAGCGAGTCACCCGTCACCCGGGGCCTTCCCGGGCACCCACCAGCCACAGGGGCCTCCCTGGTCAGACCCGCTGCTGCAAGTGCAGAGCCCTCTCCTTCCACAAGCAAAGCTCAGTGCTACGGAACGGGAATCCACCCTGATGTGCTCCCGGGAACCACATCCACTTCACACACTCCCTCTCCTCTGCTACCCTGCCTTTCAGTCTAGCAACTCTCAGGCTATGCTTTGCCTAAACTACCCCCTCTAAAAGGACGGGAAGCCTGAAGTTAGTCTACATGCAGCACACTAGTGCTCGCTGCTGCTCACTTCCTTTGCTTAGGAGAGGGAAAAGGAGGAGCAAAGGAGGCTTCACAGCACCCTCCTGGGTTTAGCAGTAATTGATGCAAACTAAGAGTCATCAGAAGGGTTTTCTAAGCAGTAAGTTGAAGAAAATTCAAGTCAAGAATTGATACTCTATTCTCTGAATTTCCAGATCCAAGACTTTTACAGTATCAATTCCAAGCGCAAAGCTCTGAAATTCACAGGCAGAGACTTTGGAGGGCTTCACGTGGCCAACTCTTCCCTCTGGACTTGCCCATCTCCAGTCAGCCAGAACCCCAGTGCAGACACAGGCACTTTTGAACAGGTTGTAAAGGTTCCTCCTAAGACTCAGCTGAAGGACCCTAATTAAATGAACCATTATTTATCCACAGCACTTTCCAGGCAGTAAAGCAATTACCAGGGAAGAACAGAATGAAACCACTCTGACATTTTAAGGGTTGGATATAAAATGCTATGAGTACCTCTCAGAGAGGAAAATTCGAGAGAGGCCCGTGCCACCTCTCCCCACGAGGCAGTGCAGGAGCTCAGGGGAGTGTTTCCCCCAGCCAGGGGCTGCAGCTTCTCACAGGAGCAGCTTCACGGGGAGGCTGGGGGGAGGATGCACAGCATGAGCGGCACCGTAACGGAGCCTCGTCAGGCACTGGCTGCCCCGGGCACCGGCAGCTCCGGAGGGTGTTTTGCGCCCGGACGAGGGGACACGCAGAAGGCCTGTCCTGCAGCCCTAGGGCACCATGCTCTGCTCTGCGGCTGCTCCGTGGAGGGCTTGGGACGTGCTGACCCGTGGCAAGGTCATTGTCCCCACTGTCACGGGCAGCCACCGGCCAGGATTAGCGCAGATTAGCAGTGGGCACCACTGCCCATGGCAACCCTGGCCTGTGCAGCGGGGCTCCGCTCAGCAGGAATGGTGCGACCGCTTCTTTCACTGTGCAGTAAACACGTACGAGCTGCCCCATGCAATGCAGTAGCACCACACTGCAGCGGCCCAGCCGCCGAGGCTACCGGGCACCTCCCAGGTTCGGTGCGTTCGGGAGGGACGCAGCAGGCAGAGCAGAGGAGCACCCGGCCGTACCGGCTGGAGCCCCTTTCACCACCTCTCCTCCCGTCCGTCAGACATGCATCAAAATGCTAATAAACAGCATGGAAGCTTGTGGTGGATATCGAGCAAACCTTTGCAGCAGATACACCTCTGTGCAGCACCAGGAGGACAGAGAGGGAAAGAGACCTGGAGGAGGGCTAGGTGTCCAAAACAAACCAGTGGATCCACGCACTGCAGAGCACACTCAGCACAGCCAGGGCACGCGCAGCCTCCTCTGCCACAGGAGCCCCCGAGCGGCCCGCACTGCATGGCCTCCCACATGGTCCAGCCTCCCACAGGGCCTCCCGCCTGGCCCAGCCTCCCACGGGATCTGCTCGCAGGAGGCGCTCCTCATCACGGCCGATGTCTCACACCAGGCCAGCGTGGGCTGCGGCACCACATGCCCGCCGCAGGCTGGCCGCTGCCTCACCAGAAAGCTTCGTTAATGTCAATGAACCTCTGACCCAACACCTCAAGGTCAGCAGTGACTTGGCCATCCCTTCTTGCCCGTGCGGATGCGGCGGGTGCCTCTGCGGCCGACGAGAGCAGGCAGCGCACTCGGAGCGAGCCGCCTTTGCTCCCGCGCGCGCCTAACGCAGCAGCCAAGGACCAGCAAGGCAATGAAGACACTACTCTAAGCTCAAGCACTGAACACTACTTACTGAAACCACAAAGAAATCACAACCCAGGCACACCATAAGCCTTTCTTTTCCACTTTTCCACCTGCAGTTTCTCTGTGTAATTCACAGAGAATAGCAAAAGCCAGCCTGTTAAGAGCAGCAGAGAGGCTGCCCTTCTTAACCAGGCACCAGCCGCTCGAGCGCACATGGGCCTATAAAACCCGTCCGAGAGGGTGCAGGGACCATCACCCGCACGGGAGGCACCACTGCAGCTCCTCGGCCTGGGCCGCTGCAGCAGCGAGACGCGCCGGCTGGACTGCCCCGCTCCTCCACACGCTTTGCTAGTGCAGCACAAGCAGCGCCCCGGCGCCTAGAGGGCTGACACAACTGGCAGCAGGAGCCCGGCTGCACAGAGCAGCCAGGCCGCTGCATCTAGGTCCCGCTTCACAGGCAAGGGGAGCTCACGGCAGCATCACTAGCATGACCACAAAGCAGCAACATTTAAGAGGCAGCTGCCACACCCAGGGCGAAGCTCCAGGCAGGGCCCGTGGCCCTCAGTACCTGTACACAGACCCACAGGCGGCAGAGGGGCCCTTCCCTTTCCAAGTAACCGCACAGGACAGAGCCTCCCCATCATTGGCTTGCCCGGGCGGAAAGGATAGGGGCCACCGGCCACTGTGCTGCCCGGGCTCCCGCTGGGGCCGCGCGCTCAGCAGCCCCAAGGGCAGCCAGGGCCAGCTCCACGGCGTGCTGCGATTCAGCCGACACAGGCAGAGCGGATTAACAGAGCCCTTACCGGTGTGTCCGCGCGCGGGCAGCACGCCGGGAATCTTCTGCAGCCCAGACACCAGGAGGTTCTCAGGAAAGAGGTGCAGTATTGTCTCCAGGGGCACGTGGGGCCTCAAGGTGTACTGCAGGTGACTGTTCTCCATCACTGTCACGTACTTGTTCTCTAAATGAGAGAAAACATTGTGAAATGCTCGAGACCCTGGGGAGGCAGCCCTAACGCGCTGCTGTCAGACTATCACTAAGGGAACATTTCAGGAGAAGAGCAGCTTGTCTGGCTATTGCCACCAAGGTTCAGATTCCCTCTCGGTACCAGAGCGATGTTCCCATTCCAAGCACTGATAGGAAACACATCCAAGCACTTCTACTTTCAAGCTACTCAGCAGCTTCTGGCATTCACAGAATTAAGCAGTCAGGACTGTTTTCACAGCAAGTGGAGTGATGGGGTGACTCTGGCTATAAGATGCACTCACTATTTCTAGTGCCTATGCTGGCAAGCTGAGTGCTTGGGAAGGAGTATTACTCACAAACTGATTATGCCTCTCAAGTAGCAACAGATCTGAACTGCCTCCTCTCAACAAAAAGCACTGTGTGGACAGCACAGAGCTTCCTAATGGGCTGCCACAGATGGCCATAATGTTCAGTATTTCGCAGCCATCTCCACCAACCATCACCGCTGGGCACGCAGAAAGCTCATTCCTGTTGCCTGCCAGCACGTTCTCGGTGTCTGCTGCAGGACGCATACTATTGCTAGTGCAAGAAGACTCCTGCTCCAGCAGAGGAAAAATGGGCACCTTTCACCTGGTGACTGTCTATGAAGAGCCCCACCCAAAACAAGGCAGCTGGCAGCTTCTGAAGCCAACAAGCCTTTTCAGAACAGCACCATCTTATTCTACATCTTATTTCCTCTATGCTGCCCACAAAAGCATTTCTAATTCTGGTTTCTAATTCTGTCTGCAGTCCTGGCTAGGCTTTCCCAGCTTTTTCCTAACCCCGCACTTGCATGAGTGGTAGAAAGCACAGGGAATTTTCTTCCCCTCCTGCACAGGTGAGATGAGGTCACCCTGCCCACCCCGTGCACTGGGCAGACAGTCGTTCAGCCGCTCTGAGCCCACGGGAAAGCAGTGAGCAAGCTGACAAGCACCAACCATGTCCAGGAGGACAAAGGTCTCAGTTACATGCTCTGCAAGACATCGTCCTCTTGTATTTCACCTTTCCTGAGCAGCAGCCCTTGCTCTACGAGCCGTGGCTGATCAATACGTATAAATAAATAACTGCATCACGTTTGTCTGAGGCCACAGCAGCAGCTTGTCTCGCCAGGACTCACACAAGAGCCCTTCCTCTCCCCATCTCGCAGTTCCCACTAGGGTTCCCTGCCCTGCGCTCACGCACACGCGGTCGGAAGCTTTAGAGAAGGGTACACATGCTCGCAATGCGGGCCTGTCCAGCAAAGGCAGCTCGGCGAGTGGTATCCAGCTGCACTTACTTTCCACAGGGTCCTGGAAAAGCGGATGCAGCAAAGCACGGGGCGTCCCATGGTAGAGCTTGAGCCTAAAACCAAAGAGCACAAACCAAATATGAAGTGTTCAGTAAATTAACCCTACAGCACATTTGCTGCAGTGCCTCTACTCATTAATAAGGAACCCATCCCTACTCTGTTACCACATGTCATCCTATTGGAGGACAACCCCATTTCTGCTTTTATAGCAGTTAAGAATCCCAGTCTCCAAGTCCAAGGTCTGTCCTCACAGCAGTGGAACCACCAACTGCACTCCCCACAGGCACCAGGCCCAAAGCACCTCATGGTGCTCCCCAAATGCCAAGGGGCTCCATTTCCCCATGCAGAAGGCACCTACCCTCTGTCCTTGGCAGCTGGATTTGTTGTTTCTGACTTGTTGTTGAACAGATGAATGATTCCAAACCCGCACGACAGATCCCGAGAGATCCCATCTTGGTTCTTGACTATTGCCACGACTTCCACTACAGCAGTGATGCTGGGGTGGTCTAATGAGGTGTGGAAGTAAACGCTCTTGCGAAGACGAGGGAAGAAGGGAGAAAGGGTATCTGAGACTCCAGGCCTGACTGGAACAGCTCCTAGCAAGTCCCTGGTCAGAGTCAGCTGAGCTCTGTCTCGGCAGGAGCGCTGCGTCTGCCGCAGTGCAGAAAGGGCTAGGCAGAGAGCTACGGACCGGGGCAGGAGCAAGGCCCTGGAGCCTGAGCAAGGGGCCCGCAGAGCTGCCTACTCAGCGTCCACGACTCCCTCCCAGCCCCACGCACAGGCTCCTCCCAAAGTCTGGGGCAGAAAAGGGGCTCTGGGCTCCTCGGCACCTGGGCAGGCTGGCACAGTCAGTGCTGCAGCCGTTTTTGTGTTTGTTTAGAACTCTGAGGAGCAGCCGGTTCCTTGAAGAGCTGGGAAAGGCCTCTTTTCCAGGCAATGCGAATTAGCCACTCTCAGGCTGCACCAGGATTAAGAGTCGGATTTAGAGGCCTGGCTGACCCACCGTTTTGTTGCACGCCTTGTGCTGGAAAAGGCCATCAGGGAGGGCCCAAGGGCTGGTACAGCCCTCACGGGTGCTGCAAGCAGGGGAGGTCACAGCAGCAGGGACCCGAGGGAGGGGACAGGACACAGGTCAACTCCCAGGGACAGGGCTTAAAGCCAGGTTAATCTTTCTATTAAAAAGTCATTACCAGAGTGTCCCAGAGAAAACATTTACTGTAATCACAGACTGTCAGGAAGGGATAACTGAGAGGGACATTAACACATCATGCCAGGGAAATAAATCATTATTCTATTATCTCCTAGTGCAGAGTGCTGCAGTGATGACCGCCGGCTGGTGACAAGCGCTGGATGCAGAGACGGATGCTTCGGCTCACAGAGAGTCATGGCCATTGCTGGACTCAGGTTTATAGCTGGCTCCAACGGCACGCACTCCTCCTAACTCTGCAGCAACACGACACGCGCAGAGGTCACCCCGAGGGTGCAGCTCACACGGCCTGGCTCCCTGCAGCCTCCCCTTGCCTGCGCTGCCACTAAAGCGACGCCCGAGAGCGGCCCGGCTCCTGCGGCCAGAGCTCCAAGTCCAGGGCGTGGAGACAGGGCGTTGTTCTCCCCTCATGCACTCCTAACTGCCCTGAGGCTGCTCCCCAGCCCCAGCAGCCACTCCTGAGCGACGGCAGGGCCGCTGGGGTGGCACGCAGAGCAATTTAGCCACTCCAGCGACACTGTGCAATCTAGAGCTGCGATGCGCAGGTAGCCCCAGCAAAAGCACCGCTGACTGTGCCCAGCCACAATCCGAGCACATGGGGCCTGCGGCATCACTTAACTCCTAGGAATGGCACGCAGCAAACTGGCGCACATGGACACACACAGACCCAGGGATGTGCTGCCTCCTCTGCAGCGCCCAACCACAGAGAGGGCGGCCCCATCTCTCTTCAGAGAGTACAGGCTGTCAGCGATGACTAAAACACACGTCAATGAAGTCCTCCTGATACCGCCACGGTTTTAAATGAAACCGAGGAGGGCACCTATAACACGCGGAACTTTACCCTTGGCACAACGCACTAGCCAAAGTCGGCCTAAGGCATAATGAGAAAGAGCCCCAAAGGAGGAGATGAAATCTCAGCCGCAATTGATGTCCAAACCACAAGGATCCACAGCCTCCCTCTTGGCTAACTGCACAAATCTGCCGTTGCTCGGAGAGGAGCAAAGCCATCACTGCCAGCCGTGCTGCTAATCAGCCCCACAGAATTTTGCAATTTTTCACCTCATAGTGGTGAGACAAGGTGCCATTCCTTTTGCTGAAGCTGATAACAGATAAAACCACGTTTTTGGGTAAGCTTAATACCGTGGCAACAAGAAAACAGCTCTGCCTGGGGGCTCATTAGCACTCACCCTGTTGCTGAGGGAGCAGTGCACTCTACTGTCAGCTCCAGTGCACAGCTCACAGCAAGGGACACAGCACGAGCGGCAGCCGCCACCAATGCACCCCATGCTCACAAGCCCCAGAAGACCCGAGTTATGGGTCTTACCCCTTATGCATAAGCCAGCCACGCAAGACCAGAAACTGCCTTTGTGTGCAGGGTGCAGAATGAAGTACAACCAAGAGACCGAGAAGAGGGTGGGTTGGTTCATACACTCCCCACAATGAGCTCAGGCCTAACAGGCTTCAGAGCCATCCTGCTCTGCTTCAACACGGACAAAGACTCGCAAGCCGAAACCCCTCTCCAGCACGCGAAGCGCTCAGGCCCTGCCACGCACAATGGCAGAGGCTGCTCCAGCTGCCTGGGAGGCACTCGCAGCTCCCCCTCCAGCCGCAAGACGTCCAGCCAGAATTGCGTGCTGGGGCTGAGGCCTGCGGACCCGCGTACCTCGTTGAACACAGCACCGGGGGGCTGCCGTGGCTCCGCACGGAGCGGCCTCCTCCTGCTCTTCCATGTTTTCCCAAAGAAGTGGCGATAGGCAACGTCGAAGAGGGTCAGCCGCAGTTGGTACTCAATGTCGGAGCTGCCCTCTGCTCTCTGGAACACAGCAAACAGAGGCATGAGCTGCTTTAGGTCCTCTCAGAAGCATCTTAGCTACACTGTCCCCCAAAAGTGCAGGCAAAACGCCTCACTGCAAAATGAGAAATGAATGATGTCTCTAGCTGATGCTCAAGAAGCACCAGAATGGTCAGTTTTCCTTGCTTCACTAAAATCCTTCATGCTGCTTGCATGCAGGAGCAGCTGTTTTGAAGGCAAACGGGTACCTTTTAACAATCGGAGGCTTGAAAAGCAAAGTGCCCTCAGCAGAGTGGCACAACTGCCAGCCCAGCACAGAGACAGCCCCTCTACCTGTTTGAAGGCGGCCCCTTCGATGCGCTTCAGCACGCACTGCAAGGCGCTCGACTCCTTTGGGACGCCCGGGCTCCGCTGGGAGTGGGGAGGGACGGGCAGGTTTTGCAGGAAGACCCGCTCCCAGCCGCTCATGGTGCTGCTCAGAAGGTCGCCCCTTCCTCCGGGCCTCTGCTACTCGGGAGCGCAGCGCCCGCCCCGGGCGGCCGTCTGCTCCGTGCGCGGCACATTGCCCTGCAGCAAGGGGAGACGCTGGCAGGAGCGGCACGCGCGGGGCCCGGCACGCG
>VZSV01000124.1:12272-28116 GCA_013398735.1 Nothocercus julius | reverse complement strand
GGCAGCGCAGCCCCCGCGGCCCCGGCACGGAGCCGGCAGACGGCCGTGCGGTGCAGCCGCGAGAGCCCCCTCACCTCGATATTGCCCCCGACTCTTGCCAGCAAGGGAGGGAGAGGTTTGTCGCGGTCGCTCTTCAGCTGTCGCCGGGACTGCCTTCTACCACCTGCAGTCAGGAAACCCAAGTGGCGGGAGGCCCAGGGCCCTAAGGCTGAGGGCACTGCCCCTCCAGAGGGCCGCAGAGCTCCCTGCGAGGCCCTGCAGGAGACACTGCCACCACTGCCCTGGCTGCCGAGCACCGCGGAGCGGAGCGAAGCTCCCACACTCCCTCCCTGTGGCACACGGGCCCATAAGCAACTGCTGAGGGCGCAGCCTGCGCGTGCAGGGTGCTCTGCACCCATTGCAGTGGCCTTCCCAAAGCCGGGGCACTCTTCTGTGCTTACCAGGCAAGGGGATGCTGTGTCTGCTACTCTTGCCATCCTGCCTCTTCTACCTACAGAGGGCAATACTGGAAAGCATTCAATGCATTAACTCACTCTGACCTTCTGGTCTCTCTTCAAAGTCCTCATCCTCATCCTCAGAGCCAATGGAGTACTCAGACTGGTTGTCGGAGAGCTCGTCCTGCCACTCTGCAGAGAGCAGCAAGACGAGGTTAGGACGGTGTCGGCACAGCAGGAGTCTGGGCACGTGCCCAGGAGGGCCACGCAGGGCAGACGAGAGGCTGGCCTGGGGCAAACATGCAGGCCACGTGGTGCTGCGCTGAGCACAATGCAGCACGGGAGCAGGAAGCGGCAGCCAGGAAATCATGCACCACAGTGCTCCAAAATGTGCTTTCTCCTACATGGAGAAACCCAGTACCTTGGTCCTCTTGCGAGGCATCATTGTAGTTGACCTGCTTGCGAATTCTCTTGCCTTTCCCCAGGTTCCTGGCCAAATCTTCCTGCTGCTGCTCATAGTGGTGCCGGAGCAGCTTTTCCCAGTAGTCAGGGTCTACGTTCTCCTCCTGCTTGATGATCTCGCGCTCTACCTCCTCCTGCACAGCAAAACATGAGGGACATGAGATGGGGCAGCCACATCAGCCTGCGACCTGTCCTGCCACGTGCTGCAGGGACAGCGGGACGGAGGATGCTGAGTCGTGGCTGGCAAACAAGCCCTTTGGACACGCTTTGACCGGCCGGCGCTTTGCTGCCTTCACCCCGCAGCACTCGTACAAACACACTACGACCTGAGCGCCAGGGTTTTGCCCAACCAAACTGACCCCAGCACAACCTGCCAGGTAGACATCCGCACCCCGAAATGGCGCCTACGGACGCTGCCCTCCACCTGCCCGGGAGCACCTATGCTCACACCTAGGGAAAAGCCTGCAGATCTGCCGAGACTTCCCAGGCTGGCAACCGGCTACCAGCTCGAGAGATGACGAGGGCAGCCGGTGAGCTGGCAGCTGGTGAGCCAGCGATGGGCAAACAGGCTACAGCCTTGCCTGGCAAAGCGTCTTCCCCCCCAAAGTGGGCAGAGAGCCGCTTTGCTGTGGTGCAGAGCGAAGCTGGCACTGCCGACTGCGCAGCAATAGGGTCGCTCTGTCCCTCTGCCTGCAGCCAGTCCCCGTCAGCCCCGGGGTCCCCGGGCCGCGAGCAGCCTAGCGCGATCCCACCGGTTGCACCGTCATTGCTGCCCTCGGCACAGAAACACTTGCAAAAATAAGAAGCCAGGTGGAAGAAACGCAAACAGAGGGACATACAAGGAGTTGCAATTAGAAGACATGATACTGTCACATTACCACACCGTCCTCTTCTCTCACAACATACTGGGCCACTTTAAAGGAGCTCAGATACTCGTTCATGTTCTGCAGCTCCGTGTCATCAGTCGCATCCTGGTTCCGGTCCAGAAGCTTGGAGATGGCATCATCATCATAGTGAATCACACTGCTGTCATCCACATCCTTGTTGTCTCCTGGGGGCAAAGGCCAGGCACCAGAGAGGCAAATCCCCGTGCCGTAGAGAGCACGAGCCACAGCAGCCCGCGCCCACAGCGGGGACTCAGGGGGATGCAGGCCAGGCAGGGGGAAGCCACCAACCTGGGGGGGTGCCACCATGCTTCTTCTTCATGCCGGGGGTCACCGCGCCGCCCTTGGTGGAGAGCGAGTCGGGGAAAGGGGTGACAGTGTCCGTCACGCCGAGGCGCTGGCCCTGGGACACGGCGCCTGGAGCGGACAGAGCGTGAGGGGGAGCGTCGCAGCGCAGGGAGGGCCGTCGCCACGCTCAGCTCATCCCCAGCCCCTGCCCCTTCTCACCTTCCACGTCATCCTTAAAGAGCTCTTCTGTCCCAAACTTGAGGATGTCGTCTAGCTCTTGCTTGGTCATGGAGCCCGACTTTGAGCCGAGGCCCGGCCGGACCACCAAATGGGTGAGCATCATCTTCCTCTTGGCCACCTGCGTGATGCGCTCCTCGACGGAGGCTCGGGTCACGAAGCGGTAAATCATCACCTTCTTGTTCTGCCCGATGCGGTGAGCCCTGCTGAAGGCCTGCGAGCAGAGCACGGCGCTGGCGGCGGCCGAGCGGGCGGAGCGGCCAAGCGGGGCACGAGCTGGAGCCGCTCCTCTCACAGAGCACTCCGAGCAGTCCCCGTCCTGCACCCCCTTGCACACGCCCCTGCCTCACCCCAGGAGAAAGAAGCACCGGTGAAAATGGGTGAAAAAGGAGTATGATGCTTAGGAAAACAGGCCTTTCCCTGGGTATTCCCTTCTTCCAGCAAGGAAGCAGGGAAGAGAGAGGTATTTTCACTTTCCCATCATTTTCAGGGACATTGGATGCTCTTCCTCTCCGGCTGCTCTTTCCCCTTTCCCTAGTGTCACTACTAGGTAGGGATCCACCATGGGCTTTTGGAAGCAAAACTGGAAGTTCTCCAAAAGAGGAGGGGACAACTGGTTATGAAGAGGCAGCAAGAAGGGGCGAGAACCCCATGGGAGGAGGCGGCGTTCACATGCCAGGCCCCTCCTGCACCGGGCAGCAGGGCCGGGAAGAGGGCTCCTAAACACAGCCATGCTCTGCAAGTACTGCAAAAGGTGTCAGCTCCCCGCCAGAAAGGAATGGCTTTGGGCCTGCATTTGGGATCAAGCTGGTGTATAGGACGTGCAAACAGAGGGCCCAGCCAGAAAGATACTTACTATACTGGAAGGAAAAGAAACAGTTATAAACCTGGATGTCGTTGTGGGGATTCCAGTCAGAATCGTAAATAATGACCGTGTCGGCCGTAGCAAGGTTTATGCCCAGACCACCAGCGCGGGTAGAGAGCAGAAAGCAGAACTGCTGAGCACCAGGAGCTGAGAAAGACAAACCCACAGGCGGCAAGAAGTGAGAGGCGCAGAGGTGGCTCCCAGGAGATGGGCAGGATTGTGCTTTGGCCACAACACAGGCGGAAAGCATCAGTCTAAACAAGAGGGCAAGATGCAGGGAAGGCAAGGAGCAGGCGTACAGTGTTCCCCGGAATCAGTGAGTGCTGGAAGTGCAGCCCCCTGATGGGGCCTTCAAGGGTCAGGCAGGAGGCTCTCGGGCTAAGCAGCCTGCCTTTGCCCCTCTGCAGTTATTGCAGCACAGCCGGGAGGGCTTCTTCACGTGGCAGGAACGTGCTGCACGACCCGCGGCTGCGGGGAGGCCGCGTCGCCCTCGGCCCACGAGGCTCCTCGCCCACAAGCGGCCTCGCGCCGTGCAGAGCCTCCCGCTCCGCTCCTCCCGCATCCCGCCGGCCCCGCGTGCTGCCGCACCCCGACGGGGAGGAGGGGCGAGTACCGTTAAACCTGTCTATGGCTTCCTGGCGCAGGCCTCCCGTGATGCCTCCGTCTATGCGCTCGTACTTGTAGCCCTCGTACTCCAGGAAATCCTCCAGCAGGTCCAGCATCTTCGTCATCTGCACAGGACAAGCATGGCATGAGCAGGCACGTGGGGGACGCCCCTGTCACCGCTCGGGCACAGCGGGGCATTGCTGCTGCAGACGGGAGCACCACGGGAGCACCATTCACATGGGCACCAGAGGCGGCCTGGAGGCTGCCGAGCAAACACGAGGAATTAGAGCCAAGAGCCTCACTCAGCGAGGAGCAGGGCTGCTGTTAGGACTAAAGTCCTAAATATCAGAGGAACCTCCCAGGAGAGAGCGGGAACGGAGTCCACCCACCGCGACGGCCACATCAGCTATCCAGGCTGTGGCCAGCTCTGCCACCCATCCCTACTTGTACCCAGTACAAAATCCACTTTAGAGCAAAAGTGTCCTTTAACGGGTTCTTCATTAGCATTTCCCCATTACTCACCTGGGAGAAGATGAGAACCCTGTGCCCGCCATCCCGTAACTTCTTCAGCATCTTTTGGAGAAGCATCAGCTTTCCAGAAGACTTAACCAAAGAATTCCCGTCGTAGGATCCATTGGGCAGAACCGGAGCTTCCTGTGGAGCCATTCTCAGTTACTGCACATATTCCTCACACTTGAGTTACTAGGGAGAGTCCCACACCCTCTGAATTAGAAAACAATTCAATCAGCAGCTGAATGAGGCATGATTTTGTTCAGGAGAATTTCTTAGGGACAAGATACTCTATTGCAGGAAGAGACCATATGGAAAAGTGTGCCAGAGAGCTGTGGGAGCTTTCCTGCAGTGCGCAGCAACAGACTGCACATCAGGAACACACTAGCCCTGGACTGCGCAGGCCTCTCAGGGGGGAAAAAAATATTAATTTCATGGAGAAATGAGAAATTCACACTTGTTACCAGGACAAAATATCCCCACCAAACCACCCACAGCAGAAAAGAGAGGGAGATGGCGGACACAGTCCCCAGTGATGGCCGTACACATGTGCTGAGAATTGTCACCAGACTGCACACGAAGGTCCCTTACCACAGCTGCCACGGGGAAGAGGTACGGATGATTACAGCATTTCTTCAGATCCATCATGATGTTGAGCAAGGAGACCTGGTTCCCACCACCTTTGGAATTCAAGGCTTCAAAATTCCTTGTCAGGATAAATTTGTAGTACTTCCTGCGTGAGGAGGGACAGAGAACGCGGTTAGTCTGGTCAGATCCGGGACCAGCTTATGGAGCATGGCACGGAATTACACCTCACTAGTGTGAGGGTTCAAGAGGGAAGCTGCTCATCCCTGGATTGCCGGGCAGAGCTGCTGCGTAGGCCACGCTGCTTTGGCGTGCGCGAGGCCGCGAGACGCAGCTCGGCCTCGCTGTGTCCCGCGCGCCGCGGAGCCGGGAGGGCAGCGCGGCCAGGCTGCTGAGCAACCGGCGCGCTGGGAGCCGCTTCAACGTGGCTGCCGGCGCCAGGGCGGCTCCCTGGTGACACATCCAGCAGCTGGGCGCTTCCCACGGTGGATGGGAGCACGGAGGGATTTCTCGGCCCCTCGGACCCCCGGCACCGCCCTGCGCCACGCACGGATGCGGTGGCATGGAGGAGGCCCTGGGCCTCCACACGGCCTCCTGCCACGCGGCTCCTTACTTCTGCATCTGGCTGAGCTCCACGCGCACGATCAGCTCGGTCTTGGCAGGCATGTTCTTGAACACGTCCGCCTTGAGCCGCCGCAGCATGTGGGGACCCAGCAGATCGTGGAGCTTTTTGATCTGGTCCTCCTTGGAGATGTCTGCAAACTCCTCCAGGAAGCCCTCCAGGTTACTGTGAAAGCAGCCAGAACCACACGCTGCTGAGTTGCAACGGGACACACAAGAGCAGAAACATTTGCTTCTTTATGATCTAAAGCCAAGAAAAGAGCTCCTTCGGCTTACAACGAGCAAATACTGCCATGCCCCATCCCAGTGAGCTGAAGCCAGCCCAAGAAGCTGCGCTGATTGCTAAGGGAGGATTCACACTAAACACACTAACAGCAAGTGTGAACAACCTTCCCAAAGCACCACTGCTTCCTACGACAGGCAGAAAGGGCAAGACCGGTTTCAGTCCCTCACTCCCAAGCCCCTGGGGCAAACGCAACATTCACTCACAGGGCCCAAAAAGAAGCACTCGGTGCAAATAAAATTTACATTTACATAAAATGCCCATGTGGCTGCTATGGCAAACCACTGGGACTGCGTGCTCTGCTCTCTACCTGCCAGTGCACAGCAGTGACATTTGCACAGCGACAATTGGATCCAAGCATTACCAAGCAGATGGAGCCCTGCTGAACTGGAAAATCTCTACTTAGCAGCTCTGCTGGCCAAAAAGGCAGCGTGCCCTTGCCATTCTCCCTGTTCAAGGAAAGAACTGGTGCAACTTACTTAAATCTCTCTGGAGTCAGGAAATTGAGCAGGTGGAAGAGCTCTTCCAAGTTGTTCTGTAGGGGAGTCCCAGTGAGCAGCAGCTTGTAATCGATTTTGTAGCTATTTAACACTCTAAAGAACTTGGAAAAGAAATCAAGTTAGATGAAAAGAGCTCAGTGGATCTAACTGGTCCTCTGGGGACTCTTGGTGCTGCAGATTTCGAGCACGGAGACACAGCAGCGATGCCTCCTCCCCGCCAGGCCCGCAGAGCCAGAGAACATCCCTGCCTGGCACGTCCCGATCTCAGCCATCCCCATCAAGCACGGGCCATGATGCTGAATGTCCTTAGGTCAAACCCCGGCCCTTTCTCTGTTAGGGTTGAAGGTCTCTGCTGTGTGAAGGTCTGAGGGAATCTCCACATTGAGGAGAGGGTGTGATTCCTTTTTGGAAGAGAGCAAAGGGCTTCTCCACTACCCAGCGGCAACCACTGAGGAAACCCGAGGGAGCACATCCACTAGGACCTGCCTCTCCTAACGCTAGAGCTGCTCTCCAATCTCCTACCTTTTACTGCCATTAGACACCAGGTCTGAAAAAGCAAACTGATTTGAGAAAAAGCAGAACGCCAAGCTCCACTATGCATTCTATTTAAAAAAAAGTGCTGGGTTCTCCCCTTCTTTTAAAACAGCCAGCCTTACATCTACTCCACGCAGAGCTGGCGCAAGACACAGACACGCCTGGACCTTCCCCCCCGTCTCCTGGAGCTCCCTGCTGCAGGGCAGCAAGCAGGACTTTGGCCTGCTGCCTGTACTAGCCAGGCTGCCATCTCCTTCACGGTTGGACTTCATGATTTTAAATAGCTTTTCCAACCATAATGATTCTATGATTCTCCTTCCCAACTAAAAGATTCTAAAAGCCAGTGGATGTAAAAGGCAACAATACTGCTGAAAGGAGGGTGCCAAGCAGAGCCTGTGCAAGAGGAGGAGGGACACCTTTCAATTCCCGGAGAGAGAAGAATGGCAGCAGACTGGCTGTTAGCGGCACCAGCTGCACGTGTGCACTGGAGGAATCACTCACAAGTGTCTGCTACCTACTTTGGACTGGTTGTTCTTCAGCCTGTGTGCTTCATCCACCACCAGACAGGCCCACTCGATTGAGCCCAGCACCGCCTGGTCAATAGTGATCAGCTCATAGGATGTGAGCAGGACGTGGAACTTGATCTGGGCTTCCTTCTGGACAAACAGAGCAGGAGAAAACACAGGCTAATGGTGAGCACACAGCGGGACAGCCCCACATTTGCTGCTGCCGGAGGTGACGCCTCTCCTAACACAGAGGAAGGCCGGGGCTGCTTGCACCACACTGAGCAGTGCCAGCGAGTGGGCTCTAGTAACCAGTCGTGCCTGCAGAAAATCTATATCCTTCTGATACCGCATAAACAGAACAGGGTCTGACAAAAATCCTTTAAGCCCATTAAAACTCTCCTCCACTTACAAAGTGCCAGCTTCTGTCTTTGGAAAGCAGCTGATTAGGAAACCCACAAAGCCCTCTTTCTGGGTCAAGTTCTGCTCCAGGTCCACCAGTATAAATCCTGAACTGCTTTGATGGATTTTGTGCAAGCATTTTCGCATTCTCCCTGCATCTGTACTGCCTCCCACTTCCTCTCCGCTCCTCTGAGCCCTGGGCCAGCCAGGTCACCTGGCCCTTCTAGCCTTTTTTCCCCACTTCTCATCTACTGTTAAGAGCAGCTGGGTCTGGTACATAGCGAGCTCCTACCTTCATCCGGAAGACCTTCTTTCCACTCCGGATAGCATTGTCTTCAAAAGAGAACTCGTTTTCCCTGATGACAGACCGGCTTTCCTTGTCCCCTGTGTAGGTCACAACGTAGAAGTCGGGTGCCCACATCTCAAACTCGCGCTCCCAGTTGATGATGGTGGAGAGAGGGGCACTGACCAGGTACGGCCCTTTCGAGTGGCCCTGCTCGGGAAGACAAAGTGCGAGTGAGCGGCTGTTAGTGCCGCACGGGAGGACTGGGCAGCTCACAGGCATCGCAGGGGTGCCCAACGCTCACCTCCTTGTACAGGGAGTACAGGAACACAATAGTCTGCACAGTCTTCCCCAGTCCCATCTCGTCAGCCAGGATCGTATCGGTGCCCTGGGCCCAGGAAAACCTCAGCCAGTTGAGGCCTTCCAGCTGGTAGGGATGGAGCGTGCCCCCCGTGGCATCGATGTACCATGGCTGTTTGTCAAACTTCACCGTGGGCTGGAGAGAAAGACGCGCGATGCAAGGCCCTGGGAACCAGCTCCCCTGCCTTGAGCCCTCGCTGGGGCTCTGACCCGGGATGGTCCCAGAGACGCAGACACAGCTGCGCAGCGCTGCTGAGCCCACTTACATCGACAAGGGGAGTCTCGGGGGGCTTCTCTAGCTTCTCCTCTTTCAGCTTTTTCCCCTTCTTGCTCAGCTTCTTTGGCGGGCGCGTGTCCTCCCCCAGCATCAGCTCCCTGCAGCAGCAAGCGCGGATCAGGAACAGGCAGAGCTCCCAGGCTCCAAGCCAGCATGGCAAGTGCCAGGGTGGCAAAATCCATCACCTTCTACGCTTGAGGAGCTTTTCTGGCCCAGTTACCAGTTACTGAGACTCATGGGGTGTTAGTGATCCCCTTCCAACATCATCATCATCCCAAGTAAAGGCTAACAATTTCCTCAGAATGTTGTGCTTTTCCCCAAAACAGAGGGACCCCAGGAACACAGAACCTCTACAGGCTGCGGCCCAGCCACCTACCTGTGGTTCCAGTAGAGCTGCTTGAGGTTTTCGTAGTACGGGATGTCTATGTCGTCGATCTCCCAGGTGCACTGGTTGTAGGGCAGGTCCTTCCACTTGATCAGATAATGGACATCTCCCTTCTTGTCGAAGCTGCAACACAAGCACAAAAGCACATCCATGAAACGACAGAACGCAGCGAGCACAGTGCGAGCCAGGACTTCTCCATCCCAACACACTGCCTGGTAAGGGCACGGTCACCCTGCCTCCCTCTTGCTCCAAAGCAAGTCCCAGGCCTTCAAAGCCTGCAAGATGCTACGGGAAATCCCTTGGGAAGAAGAATCCTGCACAGATCAGAATCTCCCCGGACATCTGCAATGTGGTCAAGCAGCAGCAGAGCCAGGGCATGCACCAAGCTCGCTGTCTGCGCCTCCGCTCACCTGTGGTTCAGGATGCGGTGGATCATCATCCACTCGGGCTTGATGCCATAGCGGTAGAACCGTTCCTCCATCTTGGCAAACTGCGGGTCCTTGTTCTTCCGCTTCTCCCTCTGGCTGTCCTCGTCACCAGAGCCGTAGTCGAAGGCGGGCGGCTCGTCCATGTCGTTCTTCCTTTGGTAGTTGCGGTACATGACGGTATGGTAGAGCTCGAGCTGCAGTGGGACAGAGGCGCGGTGAGGCCGGGGCGGCGGGGCCGCGCGGCGCCGCTCGCCTGGGCACAGGGCCCGCTCACCTGCAGCTCCTTCACCCAGGAGCAGTGCCAGTAGGAGAGGCCGGCCCACTTGACGAAGAACTCGCGCTCGGGGATGCCCTCCAGCGGCCGGGGCAGCGGCGTGGGTGGCTCGGTGCCCGGCGGCGGCGCGGGCGGCTCTCTCCAGGCCCAGTGCAGGATGCGCTGCACCTTGCCCTTCAGGGGAGGGCACTGAGGAGAAAGGGCAGAGGCCCGCGGTCGGTGCAAGCCCGGAAAGCTTCTCCTGGCCTCCCGCTGCCTCCTGCGGCCGCCGAGCACACCGGCGTCCTGCACGCCGCCCTTCCAGGAGGGACGCTGCGGCAGAGGCCGCGGCCGCAGCAGGGCGCGGGCAGTAGCCACGCCGTGGCCAAGGCCGCAGAGCCCACAGTGGCCCCCGCGAGCTGCGACAGGGACGGGGTGACGAATGCTGGTAACACTCACTGTACAGCGCGGGCAGAGCCATTCACCGTTTGGTATCTCCGGCAGCGGAGGGTTCAGGCAGTGCAGGTGGTAGGAGGACGGGCACGTATCACAGCACAGCAGCTCCCCTCCGTCCTTGCAGACGCGGCAGAACTCCATGTGGTCATCCTCCTCCTCCTCCGCGCCCTCCTCGTCCTCCTCATCCTCGTCCTCCTCCTTGGGCTCCCACTGGATGCCCTCCTTGTCCTGGGGAGGGCAGGGCTGCAGGTCAGGGCTGCGGCCGAGGGCGCCCGTCCGCCCCACCGCATGCCCAGCGCGGCCACTCACACAGTGCGGGCAGCTCCACTTGCCCTCGGGGGCCTTCTCGAGCTCGGGGTCGAGGCAGACAAGGTGGTAGGCGCGCGGGCACGTGTCGCACAGGATGATCTCCCCGCCCTGCTGGCACACCTCGCAGTAGTCCTGGTGGTCCGTCTCGTAGCCGTCGCCCTCCTCAGCTAGAAGCAAGGGACACGCGAGCAGTTAGCGGGACGGCAGAGCTGCCGCTCGCCCGGGAGGCAACGGGGCCATCGCTCCTGCGCGCTACCGCTACGGAAACGAGGAAGACGTTCCGGCTCGCTCCCCGCCTGCTCCGTCCCCCTACCTCTCTGTCCCTCAGCACCGCCGTCCCTGGCTCACAGCATCATCTCACCTCTGTCTCTCTCTTTCCACACTGTATCATCCTTTGGTTCCTTCAGGCTCTCAATGGAGAATGCCAGAACCTGGAGAGGTTGCAAGGGAGGCCAGTCAGAGAAACCTCCACAGAAACCAGCACCACCGTCAACTGCAAACGCACCATGCAACAACAACAGGGCTGAAAGGGCCTTCCTGCTGCCACCACTGCTCCTGCTGGGCTCGGGGGCGCACGGCAGGAGCTCGCTGAGCCCGGCGCGCAGGGAGCTGGGGGAGTCCCCTTGCGAGCGTGGGCACGGCTCCTGCGGCCCCCCACTCCGCAGAACGCTCCCTGCACAGACCTCTGCGCTTCCTCCCGCGCCTCCAGGACACGGCGGCCCCTGCGTCCTCCCCAGGAGGAGGCTCTGACCCGTCCCCTCTGCAGAGTTCCCGGTGGCTCCAGGATCCCAGCCAAGCTCCCGGGCGTTGGGAGCCACTGCCGCCGGGCACTAACAAGCCAGCAGACAGAGCGATGCCCCCGCGCGGCTCCCTGACAAGACCACGAGTCTCAGCACAGCCGGGACCCACCTCGCGCCCTGCGGGCCCCAGGCCCAGGAGCCGCCCTCCAGCAGAAGCCCGTTGGCAAGGGCAGCAAGAGGAAAACTGTGCCCAGCCTCCAGCGCCCTGCGCCAAATGCGGACGCGGTCCAGGACAGCAGCGAGCGGCCCCGCGGGGGCAGCGCGAGGCTGGGGCTGCCGCACGCGGCGCCTGCGCCCGGTGGCAGCCCCGCAGCCTCCCGCAGTGCGCAGGAGGGGAGCCCCACAGCGCACAGGGACACCGGGATCCCCGTGCTGCTGGACCAGGCGGCAGCCTGGCCCTGCGCAAGGGAGGGCACGAAGGAGCCACGACAGACCCCACCAGTGCTGTCCCTGCTGTCCTCACACCTTCAGACCCTGCCCTGCCCGTGCCTCTCCGCACAGCTCTCGCAGACAGAACCAGCCCGCTTCCTCTCGCTCGCCTGCTCGCACCCTGACCTGCTTCGCTGGGAGCATCCCGAAACGCGCGCTTCCTTGCAAGCCTCCAGCACCACAGAGCTCGGCCAGCGCGCGCTGGACCTGCCGCCGGCTCCCGCTTGGAACAAGCCCACAGCAGCCGCACAGACACCGGGCAGCACTGCTCCTGCCGCCGGGCAGCACCGCTCCTGCCACGCACACAGACAAGCACAGGCTCCTTCCTCGTCCTGCCGACGCAGCGCCAGGCCTCCCGCGCCAACAGTGGACACCACGACCGCACACCCGCGAGCGGGGCAGTCCAGACGGACCAGGGGCACAGTATAAAGCAGTGGCCTACTCCTCTTTTTCTTCCTCCTCCTCTTTCCTCTCTTCCCCAGGCCCGCTGAGCACTCGGAGCGCACTGAGGAGCTGTTGATGCTGGCGCTGTCAAAGTCAGACTCTTCCCGTTCCTCCTCTTCGCTCTGCAGAGGAGGGGAAAAAAAAAAAAAAAAAGCCAATCAGAGCAGATGCAGGGCAGCCTAAGTGAGCAAAGCCCCCAGGACCTGCGGAAAACCACATGAGATCGGCAGCCAGGGCAGGGCTCCCAGGGCACGTTCAGGAGAAACGCTGCCCAGTCTCCATGTGAACTACTAGCTGGTGCATTGAGGGCGCTGGCAGCGCTACCACGCGGCACCGAACGGCTCGGGCCACGAGAGCCGTCCCAAGGCGCTGGGCAGCAGCAGCACATCGACGTCCCCGCCATGCAATCTGCCAGAACCGACATCCATCAAGGACGACCCTGCAGCCCTTCACTGGGCAGGGCTCGGCGCCCGGTGGGACACGGGATGCAGGCGGCCGCTCTGCTGCACGGCTGGAGGCATCACCTGCACACGCTGCTGATTGTGCGCTTAGCACTCTGCCTGCAGGAGCAACTTCGAGCCCCTAATAACTCTCAGACATGCAAATGCCCCAGCCTACAGTTCATCGAGACACACGCAATGAACTTTCTGTGATGCGTGATTGAGAATTGCAGTGGTGAGAGACTGCTTCAGACTGCTCTTTTCACATCAACCTCTGATACACAAAATAATTTACAAACAGATTGTGTTAGCGAGCTAGATCTGGAGTTGGTGAATTCCAAAAGGGCTGAATTAATGGGATTCTGATTGAAGTTATTGAGACCTACAGGAGTTCCTCTCCCACGGAACAGCTGTTCACAAGATTTACTCTCCTCTAAGACGCTCTCTGTATACCAGGCACTCCCATGCCACGCAGGTGGCAGGAGAGCTCCTTCCCCGTACACGTGGAGCCTCGGGGACCCCGGGATTCTGCAGGCTGTGGCTGCAGAACCACAGTCGTGAGCAGGCAGCCCACAGAAGCATTATTAAAATGCTTGATGATTCTCTCAGACACACAGAGCAGCCAGAGCGCAAACCCTAAGGAAGCCCTTTGCAAAAGAAATCTGAAATTATGCCATTACTGAAGCCAGCCCTGCAAGTAGATGTGACTGTAAGACTGGAGCAGGAAAGGTGCCCGAGGTGGCGCAGCCAGAGCTCTGCACGGGCACAGAGCAAATGCCAGCCACAGGGCTGGTGTGGGGCCCATGCGCCCCCGGGCTGCAGGACACAGGAGCGCGCTGGGGACGCTTCCCGTTCCTGCAGGAGAGCGCGGCCGCAGGCACAGCTGGCACCGCCGGGGCCCTGCTTCCCCCAGCCCGCGCCTGCGCACACTTACGGACGAGCTCTTTTTCCTCTTGCTGGGGACTCCTCCGAAGCGGAACTTCAGGCCTGCCATCTTTTTCCCTTTTCCCTTTTTCTTCCCATCTTTGGAGCCCTTGACTTTCTTCCGCACACCTGGACCTGAAGAAACAGAAGCCTCTCTTGGCATCTGGCTGTCTCAGTCTGTCCCATGCCGCGATGGCCCCGTTTGCACCAAGGGCGAGAAAGCTGCGGGGAGCTGCAGCGCGGGACAAGGCGACTGCCCATCCAAGGGAACGCGGGCACCAGGGCAGCCGGCAGACCCCAGTTACTGCGTCTCCGTCTGCTTCGCCGTTGCTGCTGGCGCAGGGACGTGTGCAGCTCCACGTGCACGGCCCGGCCTTGCACAGGGACAGGCTGCGGCACCTACCTTTGCCCTCCTTGGTCTTGGCCTTCCTGATGATGGTGGGCAAGGCAGGCTGCGGAGGGCTGGCCACGAGCGAGGGGGCAACAGCCACCGTCTCCACCGCAGCGGCAACCGCTGCTGCCGCCGCCGCCGCCGAGCTGCCCTTGAAGGGGTTGTTGGCGCTGAACTCCCGCCACTTGGCGCCGAGCACAGTCATCATCTTGGACATGGGGATCTTGGGGTTCTTCTTGGCTATGAGAGGCCTGGAGGCAGGGCAGAGGAGAGCAGCAAGTCAGCACAGGCTCCGCGTGCTGCAGAAGGGCACAGCAGCCCTTCATGCAGGTCAGCCACCCCAGCCTCTCAGCAGCACGTTGGTACAGCCCACGGGAACCAGCTGCGCTGAAAAATCAGCGGAAAAATCAACTTCCTTTGAAAACTGGCACAGAACTCAGGGAGGGCACTGAGAGGACACCAGCTCCCGGCTCCGCACAGGGCCCCGGCTGACGCGGCCCCAGCACAGGCTTTGTGGGGACCTGCAGAGCCTCCTGAGAGCCTCCCCACCTGGCCGGAGCAACAACCGCATCGCAAACGCCGCCCCGGCCCACGGCCGCTCTCCTACCTGAGGAATTGACTGAAAGCCTTGTAATTAGTCAGAGTGTGGTAGTCTTCTTCCGAGAAGACGTAATCTACGTCATCCAGGCCCCATTCTTCCATGAGCTGCGCTGAGCTCTTTGGCTCCTACAGATTTGCAAGGAGACAT
This sequence comes from Nothocercus julius, assembly GCA_013398735.1. Classification (NCBI taxonomy): domain Eukaryota; kingdom Metazoa; phylum Chordata; class Aves; order Tinamiformes; family Tinamidae; genus Nothocercus; species Nothocercus julius. The sequence goes on along the minus strand of VZSV01000124.1, from coordinate 13,475 downwards.
CATTAACGTAAACAGTCGGGAGGCTCCAAAGCGGCAGCAGCCGCCGCGTGCCCAGACCAGACGCTCTCCCCACGTGGCAGCACGTGGGATTTGTCTCTGCGGCTCCGGAGACAGAGCACGCACGAGGACTGAGAAAGCTCATGCTTCACATGCTATTGAGAAGCAATGAACAAGGCACCTTCCAGCTGCTGCCCTAGCCCCGCAGCACAGCGCAAAGCCCTCACGCGGCTCCTGTCCTGAGCAGAGCCACCGGCTGCACGGGAAATGAAGCAACACCGCGGTCGCGAGCGAGAGGCCGAGTCTGCGCTCGAGGCCCTCATGGGAGGCCTTCCCGGCCTGGGTCGCTGCTGCTGCAACCACAGACGCGCCCGTGTTTAAGAAAGCAGGAGCCCTGCGGCTCAGGTGCAGGTGCGGCTGCTGTTCTACTTGCTTTATATAGAATCAATTAAACAAATAAACCCAGACTGTGAACGGGAAGCATCTCCTGAGAGCAGCACGACTCTGGGCAGAAGCATCTTTGATACCTTTAGACCTCCATCCTCCTCATCCTCCTCTTCATCCTTCTTTTTCCGTTTTGTTTTTTTCTCCTTCTTTTCTTTCAGTTTTTTCTTCTTCTTTTTGTTGGGGGAGTAGTCACTTCCTTCGCTTTCCGACTTCTCCTCTATCTCCTCTTCGTTGTCTGATATTTCATCGTTGCTCCCCTGAAACAGAAAGGGGCGATGGAGCCAAAGGGGCCTCTGCGCTTCCTCAGCTCCCCTGCAAGAAACCTCTGCGCGAGCCGGGCGGTACCAGCAGCCACATCCAGCTGCTCCCTCCCACGGATCCACTGGCCGTGGCAGCAGGGAGCTGCCATCAGCCACGGGTTGGGAAGCTCTGAGAAGTCACTGAGCATGGAAGACACACAGAAGAAACCTCTGTTTTACGTGGAACCGCTGCCTCAGGGAAGGGCAGCGATGCCTGCGGGGCCTCGTGCCCTGGTAACACACAGGGGACGTTCCCTCCGTGCGGGCCAGGCACTCACGCAAGGGGCCCCAGGGAATCTCCCAACCACAGGCAGCCCAGGAGAGGGCAAGGCCACGCAGAGGGAGCCACGTTTCAGGAGAGCCCCTCTGCGCCGGGGCACCCGTAGCCGGCTCTGCCGCCTGCGCCCGACGGCGGCGCGCGGGAGAAGCCATGTTCTGCCAGACGCATGCAAATGGACGC
>VZSV01000123.1:2560038-2592016 GCA_013398735.1 Nothocercus julius | reverse complement strand
CATATAATACAAATATACATATATATTTTGTAATAGCAATTATAGACCCAAAATTTAATGCTGTCTGTGGTTCAAGTCAGAACTTGGAAAAACGTATGTTTTGCTTGTTAACATTCTCATAGAACTGTTAAAATACAGCGATTGCCTTATAAATACTCCCTTTCTCTTTAGTTTCCAGCTATTAATTTTGGAAGTGATCAAGCTAGCATGACAAAATCTCAGCAGTGTGTCATCAGCAGTGATGGGCAAAAAAAACACGGTCAGTCTCAAGGAACCATTGAATCTGCTGAACTTGAAAAATTCAGGTAAAACCAAAAGCTCTCACATTGACACCCTATTGTATATCAGCATCTTAATATACCTTAGGCTTGTTGAGGTATTAAAAGTATTTGTAATCTATACTTTTATCTGTTACTTGTACTTCTATCTTAACCCACTGTCCAAAATGTGAACTATATACTTCCAGCTTTCTAAACCTAACACCTAACTGTATATATTCTTGCTTTTGTAAGTGTCAGTCATACGTTCCCATGGAACAGAGTGGACTGTATAGATTTATTATATTTGATTTAAATAAAGTAGTGATGTCTTTATTTGGAAAGCCAGTAACAGTCTATTGTAATGGTCCCCAGTTATGCATGAGAAAAGGCTGTTGTTCCATACTATTCATATTTGGAAATTTGAAATTGTCTTATTGCATTGCAGCTACTCGTATGACATGTTTTTTCTTGCTAGTACTAAGTTTTGGTAATCTAAAATTATCTTGTTGCAAGACAACTACCAACACAACTTTTTTTTTACACTTTTTTTTTATTAGCATGAGCTACAAGAACGAGAGAAATTTTAGCAAACATCCCAAGCATCAACTTTTTCAGGAGATCTTTACAACTTTGGTTAAGAACAGGCTTAACTGCAGGTAAGGATACTGCATGCATCTATATTTAAGGAAGAGGGGTCACTCTTCCTTGAATTAAGCAAAGAACCTGTATGCATGGGTAAGACCTGGCGTTTATGTTTGAAAAGTAGCCTTTTGTGTGGAAACTACTGGCTTTGTGTATCTGGGTAATCTTTGTTTTAGCCTTATAAACAGTCTTTTGTATTCAGTATTGAAGGCTGAACACTTGATTGGTAGGGGGAAGAATTGTTTATCTTTGACTAAATCTGGATGACCAAAATTCTAACATCTCCTATGTTTCCTGTGATTGTCTGTCCAAATCTGGTAACTACAGATTATGTGTGTTTTTTTTTTTTTTAATTAATTTAATTCTTATTTTATTGATATTTGTTCTTATTTTATGGGCTGCTGCCAATATATACAAAGACTTTAGTGCAATTCAGATGAATTTATGCTGCTGTTCATTTTTATTTGTATATGTGCATGTAACAGAAAGAAAAAAAAATTGTAATGTTGTTCTCATAGCATTTGATGGAGCAAAAAAATAAGTCCAAGACCTTCAAGAAAATTGGCCCCTTTCGATGCCTTCCCTTTCTGGGAAAGAAAAGGCTTTTTCAGAATTTGATTAATGTGTGCCACTGAAGTGTGCTGTATTTTTCATCAAGACAAATCTTTTGAAAATTTGGAAACTCTTTTTTTTTTTTTGCAAGTGAATTTCATGATCCCAGTACTACTAGAGGGATATCAGTGGCTCCACTTCATTTAAGAATAAAAATTTAAGAATAACTTATGTCGTCTCTTTCCAAATTGTGTTTACATGTTGTGACAGAGGTCTTTTGATGATGATATAATAAAACCAGCCTCCTTTATTATAATTGAAAGGACCCAGATAAGATTAATGAGACAAGTGCATATTAATAGACCTGTAAAACCCATAACAGAAGTGCAGCTACAAAGGTGATTTAGTTGCCCTTTGTAAACCTATTACTACAGCTGTGATGTTATCCTCTCTTTGGAGCTACAGCCATGGCATTTTCTCAGAGCTGCCTTAGGAGCTGTCACCTACATCTGCATTACATACTTTGCTGGCACAACTATGTTTGGTAGGGGTGCAAAAAATTCACACCCACTTACTGACATCGCTGTCTTGGCAGAAGACCTGGTTGCAGATAGTTCTATTGCGAATAAAGCTCTCATCAACTTACGTTATGTTTGGAGAAGCAGTGCAGCTAAACAGGCAGAAAAACTTCCTGTTGGCATGTGCTGACTTACACTAGGGTCTCTAATAACAAATAATGTAAATGTAACTAGTGGCAGAGGATCTTAAACATTAACTAGGCTCAGAGAATTACTTTGCTGTCTTGAAAGTATTGCAGATGGATGGCTCCATTAAGGAAACTGGCTTTGGTTAAGGATCAAGACCTTTTGAAAAAATAACTTTGCAGGATCCATGTTCAAAGTGAGGTGCAGATCATTTCCAGGCTCACCTACAACTTTTTTCCTAATGCATGGTTTGCCAGTATGTGGTTGCTGTCTACTCTGCATGAAAGCAAAGTGCTTTTCTGAAGGGGCCAAGTATGGAAACACAGTAAAAAATATTACTTCTGGCACAATATTGGCATTAAAAGGCCTGAGATTTTGCTAGTATCTGTTTGCACAACATTTATTTTTATCCAAATATTTTTAGCCATTGGCGTCATTCCTAACTGCACATGCTAACAAGGGAAGAGAACTGCCACGTCGCACAGGCTTCTCTCATTCCTTGGAAACTTGCCCAGATATAGATTCTCTCAAGTAAAACAAAACCAAGCGAGTTCCAATGCTAGGTTTGTTTCAAATGGCGAAATGGAGTCTTTCCAAAGACAGTGTAATTACTGATACATTGCTGACGTTTATGCCGGACCACTGCCCTTCGATATTTTGTGCAAATTCAAACTGTGGTTTCTGCCAAGCTTCGTATGCAGAAACAATAAAAGAGGAAGTTCTATGTGAAAGCATGATCCTGTATAAAAACATTTAAACAAAATAAGTTATTCCAAAGACTAGTAATAGTTTTCAGAATAATAAGACTAATAATAGACTAAAATTATTACAGTAGTAATAATATATTTAAAAAAAAACAGGATAGATCATGCTCATTTAAAATTTTATTTCAAATCTAACTATTCTTTCTCTGTAGCACTCATGTTTTTATTACATTTTTATGAATGTAGAATTTGTGCACTGAAATTTGGCACATGCTTTCTCTGTTTCTACCCTTTGGGGCCTTGACGCTTGATTTAAGCTAAGTTTCTGTCAAAGCATGATCAGATCTTTCCTGGTTCATTTCTGGATCACTTCACTGATAATAAGTGATGGCTGGTAATGTTCATATAATGAAATCAATTTAATTAAAATTGTTACTAAATTTGAATATAAATAGTATTTAAAGTTGTATGGTATAAAATTCTGTAGTATAGTATATTGCGTAGCTAGTGTAGGGTATTACTTTCTAGTAGATCAATCCCTAAATTGAAATGACTTATGTAATGCGGTTTATTGTTTTTGGTTTGTATGTTTGGATATTTCTATTGCAGGGAGTGGGTTAACCAAGCTTCATCCATCCATTTTCTGAGAGTATTAGTCTGCCTGAGATTACTAATAAGGGATCCAGGCTATCAGGTCAGTATATCAAAATATTGCTTTCTGCTTAGAGAAGAGAATGCTAATAAGCAGCATGCATATAATAATCTTGGGAGCTTGTTTATAAAAATGCGTGCATTTTTGCAGACACAAATTTATTATGTTCGTACCTATATTTCTTCATATGAAGACACAAGGGAGCTGCAAGCAAACGGATTCCAAGAGTGAACCTCTGCTGTTCTTAGATAATTTACTCAATTTCTGATATTAACTATGTAGTATGCATTACTGCTAAGCCTAGCAAAGAACCTGTGAATCTCTGTTACAGAGAGCTTGATCATTGCTCTGGTTGCTGGGTTGCTTACTTGGCTTTATTTCTTGGCATTAATATATAAATCTCCTATAATGTGTTGAAGAAAACTGAAAACTGTTCTTCCTGGAAACCTTATACTTTGAACTACAACCTAATAGTTTTAATGGTATTCTGGCTATTATATTTGTTGTTCATAAGATTCTCTCTCTATGAAGATATTTGTCTTCATGAATTTCTTTCCCAGGTACCCTGAAGCTTATATCACTGTTCCAATTTCCAAACCTTAAAATTTCAACCCTATGATTTTATATAAATAATAAAATTTAAATAAATAATTCTAAACCTGAAGATACTGAGCATCTCCAGAATCCATTGGCTTTGATTACTGCTTTTTCAACTCTCATAACAAATAAAGCATTTATCTTCATATGTTCTGTCATTCTTGTTTTCTGTATTCTTAAGTTGTTTCTACATTTTCTTTTAGGAAATGCTCCACAGCTTGGGTGGTATTGAAAGTCTAGCTCAGGTAAAAGTCCTCTTAGTACCTTTACCCCTTACATTGCATGTAAAAAGCAGTGGACGTGCAGGCTTGCTTTATAGAGAAGTATGTTCTGTGTGCACTTGGGCAGTAGTGTGTTTGTTTTTTTCACCAGAACACAAAGCAACTGTTTGTGTAATCTAACAGGGGTTAACCCATAGCTTTTAGTTAGAAGGGTTAAAAGATATCCACTGAAGCAGCAAAAGGTTTAGGACAAGTCAATGTTTGGGTCACTCAAAAGAAAGGGAACTGTAGACTTGTGAAGGAAAGATGAGTGAAGTCACCTTGAGCTTCCCCGAATGAATTCTCAAGGGGACAAACCACAGTGAAAGAGTTGCTTAATAGGTTGAGATGTGGGAACTGCAACGCTGTTGTGTTAAGTTCACTGTTGTTGTTGCTCTGTGTTAATATTGCTTTGCTTCTATAGTCCATTTGACAGCAAGATTTAGCATTAATTGAATATGTTTGAGATTGACACTAAACTTTGGTAGTTTTCCTTCCAGAAAAATAGAATTTACAAAAACAAATATATCTTTCTAGAATGTAGTTGTCGTTCATGGATATCTATGGTATCACTGTTACTTCAGGAAACTAATATTGTGCTATGAATTCTTTGATCTGACAGCCACCAGTCTGAAACATCTGTAGAGCTGCAGGTTAAAGATTGTTTCCTTCTAATGGATGTGGTTGCCGTATGAATTGCTTGGTGTATTCCACTCCTGTGCCATTAAATGCTTAACTGTGCCTCTTGAGGGATTGCACAGCATGTAGTACAGTGTCCTACTGAGGTGTTGGCAACATCTGCAAACACAGTCCTCTGTAGCAGGAACCAAATCATAGGACCGTTTATCATTTTTGCTGCATAGGTGTTGCTGGCATAGAGAATTCAGAAATCATCAGAACTAATTTTAATGTCTTCTGAACTTTTGGAGAAGTTAATCTCTTTTCATCTTTCAAAACAAGGTAAAATGAAGTGCTAAGTGAACTTCTGGCGCTCCAAAATTCTCTTTGAAAAATGTTAAGGCTGAGATGTTTCAAGACTCCCTCAGAAATTTGATTAGTAACAGTAAGCTTAGTGTGAATTGTTCATCTAAATTTTCCTGCCAAATCTGAAAATATCTCAGTCTAAGGTACTTCATTAGACTATTACATACAATACAGAAAACATCTTTTTGGCATCACAGTTTCATATAAGAACCATAACATATAAAAAAAATTCTTCATTTTAAAGTGTTTTGGGATGTTTTGATAGAAAACACTAATAAAATTACAGTGGTGAATTTAGCCAGCACTAAGTTTCAGGAATAAACGAGTAAACTGTACAGTATTGTAAAGCAGATGCACCACCTACAGGCTGTTTCTGTGCAATAACAATTAGATTTATGGGGTTTTTTTTTGTTTTTTTTTTTTTTCTCTAATAGTACCCTATTATTTTTTTCCTACCTATAGTATATGGAAACAGTAGCAAATGACTACCTTAAGTATGGAGAACAGCAGCATAATGTGAACAAATTGGTCAACATGACATGTAAGTGTTATAGCTGTTACAAGTTCCCATAGAACTTTGTAGCAAATATTGTGTGTAAGGCTTTAAAAAATGTTTTAAATGCTTTAGAAGGTCAGAAGTAAGATATCACTAGATTCAATGTAGACATCATCATGGAAGCATGAAGGTAACTGAAACTGCTGTGGGATAGCAATTCCTGTTTTTGTGAGTATTAATATCTCTTCCTAAAAAATTGTTACTTCCTTATGCATTAAAATAACAGAGTAAAGTGAACCAGAAGGAACTTATCCTTATTTTTAATTTCATTATTTGATCAGTGAAATGAAAAATATTCATTCATGAAGACACATTTTTTTGTGATTTCTTATGTTCCATAGATATTTTGCAAAAGATTGCTGCTGTTAAAGATAAAAGAAAATGGATTTTAGTGAGCGGAGCACATAAAGTAAGCGCTTTATAAAATTGCTGCTTATAACCTACTAGCTACTTAACTGAGTTATTTATGCTTTTCAAATTTGATGTGTCTGGGACTATATTGCTTATATGTCAAAGTTGCTGTTAAGTAAGACAATGTCAGTTCTGTGTTTTACTAGTGTGAATTACTATCACAAAATCATTTCATGTATGTGAGTTAAATTGGCCTGATGCCTGGTTATTGGTGATTTAAGGTAATTAAGTCTTAAGTGTTTTGGCTAGACTTGTTCCTGTAAAAACAGTAGTCATGCTTACACTGTACTAAACTACATATTACTATAATGTAAACTGGTAGGAAGTATCTTCTGTGACTATTCACTTAAATAGCTTGAGGTTACCGTGAGTGTAAGGACACACACTTGCCATTATTTAAAGGCTGATTTGTGGCCAAATTGAGAAACAGTTGAGATTGAAAACAATAGTGCTTGTTTATTCTATTATGTTGCAGTAAAAAATTAGCAATTGTGATCAGATTTGAAGATATTCTTTTAAAGAATGCAGACAATTCTGAGTGCTGTTGTATAATCTAAATCATTACTGGAATACATGCAGTGTTTAAGATCACATATAGTTTAAATATAGGCTGAAAATTAACTTTTAACTTGAAGGGCCCTTGATTTAAAGTTCTAAAGTGTTTCACACCAGGAGAGAATTTAAAATGGTACCTTAAGTTGGGCTTTAACAGTCATGAGAGGTGCTAGCTGGAGCTGAAGAGAGAGATCCTTGCTTGTCCTAAGACTCAATATATTCTGAGATTTTATGTGTATGTTTAAGTGTATTTTAAGTGCACTTTATACATAATGCTTCTAGTGTATTTTGCAAAGATTCAATATCTTTATTTTATAAAATATTGACTTTTCAATAAAAAAAAAATATGGTTTTGAGTCGTAACAGAAAAGCATATGGTTTTATTCATTTATCTTGTTCTATGTTTTATTTTCCAGACTTTAGTAAATTTGTTAGCTGCCAGAGACAGCAATGTGCTTTTGGGGGCCCTCCTTGCTCTAACAAGCCTGGCAGAAAGGTAAGTTCTATTTAACATGCTGTCGTTCACAATAAGCATTTTAATGTTATTTCTTGATACACTGTTAAAACAGTTGTTTATGGAGCAGACACTTATTTTCAAAATGAGGCCTTGTTCTGCAGAGACCTATGAAGTGTGCTTAAATTTACACTGAAGCAGCAAAAATGAAAAGTTAAAAAGCCTTAACAAGCTACCAAGTACAGATAGGTCCTTACAGCAATTTCCATACTCATGTGAAGAACTTTGCAAGACTGGAGTCCTACAATCTCTTTGTAGTCCCTGCAGAGGCTTCTGTAATACTTTCTTACTTCTCTATGTATAAAAAATTTATGTCCTGAACTGAATGTGACAGTGCCTCAAAATAACCATGAGGAAGCTTGTTCAGTGTAGTAAATAAGGGCTGTATACAGCTAAATACATGGGTATGTATCCTCTCTTCAATAATGGCTGCTTTAAATGTACATTATGTTATATAGTTCTGGTGTGGGGAAGAAAAGGAAAAGAAAGATACAACATCTTTAATTCCTAAAGGTTTTATAGAAGAATTGCTGCTTTTTCTACATTATTTCTGTTTCCTGACCTTTAAAACCTTTAAAAAAAAAAAAAAAAAAAAAAAAAAAAATTGGTCAAAGCAATGCATACGGAGGGAGGCTAAAGAGTAATGTGGTTTTTTATTTATATAATTTAATTTGATATAAATACCAGGAATAATCAATTTGTAGCCCAGAATGTAGGGGGAAGATAAGTGAGCTCATCATTGTTGAAAACTTGCTGGTGATATTACATGAATACGATTTACTTTCTAAAAGGTGAGATTTTGCTTATAGATTCATTAAGTTATTTCTTTAAAAACTTTTTTATTTAGAGATATTTAGATGAATTAGATAACGTGCTATTTTATTCAAGGTAAAGTTCTAAAACTCTGTGTTTTCAGTCAGATATTGGTAGAGCAAAATCCTTTCTAGGAGGTTGTCTCCTGCCTTCCTGGTGATGGCCTGCAGTTCAAATAGATGGTAAAGCTACCTCAGAGGGACAGCAGTTGCTTTCCTTGGTGCTTCTCCTCTTTGCTCCTAGCAGAGCAGCTGGGTTTGCTGGCGGGCGTGTTGAACCCTGACAGACCCTGGGATGCACAATGTAAATGAGTAAGAAGTCACCAGACACAGCTGCCTTAGTTTCTAGCAGAAGCCCTGTATATCCCCTTGCTCAAAAGGTCTTAAAGGCTCCTTCAGTCCTGTCTGCGTTTGCATAAGAACCCAAAACCTCAGACTTGATGATATTTCACTTATCCTATCAATTTAAAATTTTAGAGAGTACTTTTTTATTTCTTTGCTTATTGATTTTACATGTGACTAGAAATAAAGCAATCTAAAATGTCAAAAGATGGTATTTATCTACTGCATTTTAAATTATTCAGGTTGGATTTAAAACTATAATGTTGTTTTAAAAACTGGGATTTGAAACTAGGGAAGATGCCGGTGAATTCAACGCAAGTTAAGAATAAAAGTTCAGATGGTTTCATTTGCATGTGGTTCATCAAACATACATACAGCTTTTGGGCTCCGAACGGGAGCCATAATTTCTTTGATAAATCCACCCTAATAATAGGGAGTGGAGTTGATAAAATTTTATATGAACTTTTCTGTGATATCTTTACAAAAGGGATTGGATATAATGTTCCATAATATTAATACCATACTGGACAATAATCTAAATTGCATGTGCAGTTATTATAATTACACAGATGGACTTTACAAGTTCATGCAGTGGTACTGGTCGCTGTATGTTTGGCTGCATATGCTGACATTCATACTCTATAGAAAAGATACTTTCATCCCATGTGAAAAATTTAGACCTTCTTTCTCTCCTCTCTGTCTCCAGCAGTGATTTTAAGCAGTTTGTAGTGACTTTAAGCAGCTCACAGTGACTTTAAGAAGTTTTCTTTAACCTCTTTTTTTTTTTAATAGGAGGTATCTGTTCTTTCTCAAACATTTACTGTGTTTTTTCTCCGCTCTGTTGAATGGCAATTCAAATGAATGAGGGAGTTGCTGTTAAAATTCCTTGCTGATGTTTCAGACTCACAGCAGAGTTGTTACGACTCCTCTGTGCAGAGGCACAAGTCAAAGACCAAATAAAAATGTACAAAGGAGTTCCAGTCCTGCTAAGTTTGCTCCATTCTGATCATATCAAGCTTCTATGGAGTATAGTTTGGATTCTGGTACAGGTCTGTGAAGACCCTGAGACGAGTGTGGAAATTCGAATTTGGGGTGGAATCAAGCAGCTCCTTCATATATTACAGGGGTAGGTTTTCAGTCCTCAACATTCTCGACATTTATGTCTTCAACCACCTGTTTCATATATTAAGGTGCATCTGACCCCTTCACATTTTAATAAAATAGCTTCTTTTCTTCTGCTGTATGTGATATCTGCAGAAATTAAATGCTATGCAAAGCATAATGAATAGGATTTTTTTTTCCAATTATGCATATTTCATTACTCTCTTAAATTGCATTTTTCGTATTTTCAGTGTATAAATAAAATCATGAATAGATTTAAAATGCCATTATTTTCTACTTATTTTCCCTAATATTCTGACACCTCTTTGATAAACTAGATTTGTGGATAAAATTGATGGACATGGTAAAGAGACTTTCTGCTTAAAAGTCTGTCTGCTTTTTCAAAGTATAGTACCTAATCCAGTGAAAAGATAAGTATGCAAATTTTCAGAATGTAAGGACAGGTTAACAAAAGTGCATTAAGCTAATTTTTAGATTGTCATTTTTTAATTTAATTCAATTTTATTTTCCCCAGCAAGAGAAATCTTGTTTCTGATCGCTCCTCAATTGGAAGTTTATCTAGTGCAAATGTAGCAGGGAGAATCCAATATCTTAATTTCTCAGAAGATTTGAGTCCTAATGAGATAGAAGAAAGTACTTTATCCCTTAAGGCAGGTAAGTTTATAAAACCTAATCCTTGGTTATATGTTCGCCTCCACCTGCACAAAGGGATTCAAAATATTTCAAAGTTGAAGTAATAACCAGTAACACCTACTTTGGGGGGTGGGAGCATCAAGTAAGATGTGTTTATTTCTAGATGTGCAATCCCAGTACATATTTTCAGATAGTATACTATTTTTTTTTTTTTTTTACAGAAAGAAGCAAAGGGTAATGTATTTAGTTCATGGGAATCATGCATTTCTTCCACCTGTAAAACTTGCCAAGTATTTTTTCCTTTTAATCTTTGTTTTCACCCTGAGATTGTTTTTATTAGGTTTTATCTTGCCCTGTATATAAATTTACTATGCTAGATCGCTCCTGAATTGATTATGGTGGAGCTCTTTGACAGAGGTATTTCGAAGGCTGTCTTCAGGGGAGGTCAGTAGCCTGCCTTCAGCAGCTGTGGAGAGATTAGAGCACGTATCACAAGAGCAGTCAGTCCTGCCATGCTGAAATGCTCTCTGGAGAACTGTCTCTCACTGTGGAAGGACCATGCAAATAATCCTTACTGGGATTATATTAACCTTTGGAATATCTCCTTGAAAATTATAGCATGATAAGTAGCAGTCTGGTTTTGAATACACTATCTGAGTATTATATCTGAGGAGCTTGCAATGTGAAATAAGTAACACTAGTAGATGTTGCATTTATAGAGAATATGGTCCCCTTGCAAAAACATTGCCCCTACAGAGTATGTATCTTTATTACTTCTGACTGCTTTCTCTAAGGACTCCTACGTAAGTCACTGAAGTGTAAGCACTGAACCCACGGAGGTCTTTGGTAATTTTGACTGAGTATTTGTTTGTGTCTTTATCCATATGAATATTTTTGTGAATCTAGTGGTTTACATTGCATCTGATCTTTTCAATTCTAGCTTGTTGTGCTGCAATTACTGAACTGGTGCTCAATGATACCAATGCTTACCAAGTTGTACAGGTAAGAAGGCTTCAGTTAAGCAAAGCTTCATTTTTTATAATTTTACCATATCTCAATTATTCCCTTCATCAAGGAAGCAACTTATATTTGAAGGATTTGACTTACTTTTTATTACTGTTCAGCATCACTCCGTTAACAAACCAAATGAATTTCAAAGGGATTGGATATGTCTTTGTATGACTTAATGTCTCTTTTTATGCACACATGTGCTTACACTGGCAAATATCAACGTATGTGTCTGGTTGTTGCAATAAACTGCTTTACTCAAACACCTGTTTTATATTGATTGAAATCTCTCACCATACTTCTGCAATATTCAAAATAGAATAGTAAATCAGACTAAACATGGAATTTACTGAACAACACAGTTTTGATTTTTATGTAGTTTATTAAAACAGACTTTGAGCAGCTTAATGTTGGAATGTCAGGCAAGCAATTTACCTTCTTTCCTCAGGACTTGATATTTCCGAAATAATGTCCTAGCATTGCACCCCAGGAAGTGTGGCTCAAGAACGCATTATAAAATCCATTATTTAAATTGTCCATAATCAATGGTTCTGAAAACAGTTCTTAAATGACCCTGTTACAGTGTTCATGCATAGCTGAAGACATAACTGTTGAGGACATTAACACCAGCTAAAATCCATAGCCACTTCTGTTACTGTAAATGATAGACCAAGATTCTTAATCCATGTGTTAGCTTAAAACCCAGCTAGAGCTATTCCTGACTTAAATCAGGAGAATGGAGTGTCTTAAATCTGATAGGAAAAGGAGCTGATGTATATTTCAAAAGAACTGGTCAAGAGAAGAGGAGTGGAAATAGGTCTAGAAGAAGAATTTTCTGTGTAATTTAAGCATTAAAATTAATTAAGTCATATCAATTTAGACAACTTTTTATCTGCATATGTTTTAGGATGAGTTTGGTTTTATCAAAATAAAATGTCACTTATTTAAATTAGATGTATTTTGAAAGGAGAACTCTGGGGAAATGAAGGAATTAATGTAGAATACGAACATAATTTTGAGTACGTTTATTTCAACAACAGTTCCACCCCACAACAGTCTGTTTCATTTCCCATCCTCTTCCTTTCTGCTTATGTGAGAGCTGTTTATGTTTCTGCTTTTTGAGAGCTGCCTGGAGAATAAAATCAAGGGGCTCACATAGGACTATTTTTATAAGCCAGAGAGAGGAAGAAGAATTGCAACTCTTTCGTTTATGTTTTGAAGCTTATAGAGAAAGTCAAGCTAAGTTTCTCTAAAGGATTTTCTCATGCAGTGGCAAAGGCCTCTGTTCAAACAGTTGAGAACTGTTCGCTTTTGCTGTAGCTGCTTCTCTCGCTACATCCTGCACCTTCGTCAGGAATTGCAACCAGAGTAGCAGAGTCTGCAAGCACGAATGTGCATTTATGGCACTGCTTTACAGTCTGAAACCTTGGTTGAAATCTGTTTTCATGAACAGCTTAAGCAAATATGTCAGGAACTGCACCAAAGCATGTGCAGAGCAAACACCTACCACCTTCAGTCCTGCTAGGGAGGAGAGTAGTCTCCATCAAGGAGCTCTAACAGGGAGGTATCAGAGAGCAGCGCACTGTGACTGAAGCCACCAGTGAATCCACCAACACAAAGTGTTTTGTGTATTAACAGAGAACATAAGCTTGGCTACAGGAAAATGGAAGCTGAAATAGAGAGTGTATTCTGATTCTGATTTATTTGAAGTAATGCTAGTTTTTATTTGTGGTTTTTGTGCAAAGAAGTGCTATTATTACTGACCTTTCTCTTTCTCTTCCAGGCAAATGGAATATATACAATAGCAAAGCTGCTTTTACCAAAAGAAAGTAGTGTTGAGAAAGCTAATTTATTACAGGTAACTTCCTTTAACATCGTTGTACGTTGAAAGCCCAAAATAGTCCCTGAGATTTATTTTTATGATTTAAAATTTTATTTGAAAGAGCAATAAGCCACTTAAAGGAAAGGAAGGGGAAGTTAGGTGTAATAGGTGGCCCTGGAATGAAAAGTTTGATTGTGACTCAGCTGAGGAGTCTACTTAAAATGGAAATTATCAGTAGCTATGAATTATCCGGTAGCTCTTCTCCAGCCTCGGTGAAATGTCATTGTCCCAATAAGCTCTAGGGAAGGAGCGGTCTGTGATTCAGGGACATCTGTGATACAGCTGCTGCCCTGGTTGCCCTTCTGTGAGCGGATACAAGACCCTAATCACACAGGACTGCAGTGAGCCACATGTTGCCACCTCTCAGCAGGTTTTTGTTCCTCCCACACTGGCATGGTCACACAGTTACTCAGCTACCTAACCAGGTAGACATGGTCCTGGGCAGGGACGGAAGGTGTTTCCACAAAAGAATTTGTTGTAGTGTCATCATTCTCATAGCAATTCCTCTAGGTTGGGCATGGAGGGCAGATTCAGTGTTGTGGGTACCTTCTTCCTGTAGCTAGGATTGAAAAGATTTTTTTATAGCCCTTCAGTTAAAGAGTAAAAGAACTCTTTGTTCATGTTATTTGGGGGAAATACAGTTATACAGTGCTTATGTATTAAGGCTTAATGCAGTTGCTTGCAGCAGATACTAAGCTCTTGTAGTTGGGTTATATGTGAAACTATGTGAATTAATAATGGATTTAGCAGTGACATACAAAAATTAAATTCTATTTGTGCAAACGATGAGATATATGATTTATAAAACCTTATTTGGCCTCTCATGCTGCTTTTCCCTTTATCAGTGTGCTGCTGTCCAAAACAGTAGCTGTTGGAATGCCCTTTATGAATTTCATAGGCATTTTTCTTGGCAGTCTGGCAATTCTAGCACAGTTTCTTTCCTGCTCCACTGTCTGTGTTTTCAACTGTTAAATTTTCACTTTTGCTCTGCCATATTACCTTAGTGATCTTGCTCCATTGCTCTCAGCCTGGCTGCAATATCAGTTACTCATTGCACATAGATACTGTATGTGGTATCATCATGCCTTAACTGAGGCATGTCATAGGTGTTAATATTTGACATCACACTGTTACTGAGAGAGAGACAACTATTATTCCCATTTAAAAAAGTCATTTGTCTCCTTGTTAATCTCTTATTGTGTTGTCCCCTTATGGACGGGCTCCTATACTAAGAACTATATACAGTTTCTAAAAAGAAAAAAAAAAGCTTTTAAGGTAACAACTTTGACCAAACGTGGCCAGGTTGTTCTGCACAGCTAAGCTGCTGTTGCTGGGATTCTTGGGGGAATGTTAGAGAGAGAAGTTCGCCCTGTTTCTCCTTTTTGGGTGTTTGTTTTGGACTAAAAATTGTCTTGCTCTGTAAAACAGAGAGAGCTTCTTGGCAGCATTAACAATCCTTTCCTGTAGCATTTCAAGTATGTAGCTTCCTTCAAAAATAGTATTTGACCTTGATTTTCTTCGTTTAATGCATTTTCCACATGCTGAAAAAAATATTTTTGACTTGGGGATCAGTTCTACACTATTAGATCACAGTTATGGTTGCCTAAATAGGGATTTTTGAACTGTACTTTGTTATTATTTTAGTCACTGATGTAATAAAGTAGACTTAAATAATGTTAAAGGCACTTACCATTTTATACTGTTTTACATAACAGTAGCATATTTCTCTTTGATTTGCTTCACATTGTTATCTTTGTTTGGTTAACCATATTGTATAGTAGGTTAACTAAATGATTCTCAGTGTAGAGAATTCAACATGAGTTACATAAAAGCATACATAGTAACTGCCTGCTGGTGGCTATTTTAAAATTAGATTTTCTTCTGTAGTAAACATATAGAAACTGAGGTATATTTCAGGAAACTAGAGGAATTTGTGTGACTGAGGTAAAAACAAGAAAAACAACAACCCAAATCAGTAGAACATTTTTTCTTTTTTTTTTTTTTTTTAATTATTTTCCTTCTGTTGGACCCTCCAGTGCTCTAGACTTCATTTTCAGAAAAAAAAAAAAAAAATCTCCAAAATTCAGTTTTACTGCATCATTACAAACTCACTGGTTACACTTACCCTGTTCCAGTATTGCAGAACTGAGCAGGTCTCAAATCTTAAGCTGTCTGCAACTGAAAAGACATCACTGAGACTTAGATGCTCCTTGGCGTCTAGCCGTGCTATTGCTACAGTCACCCACATTTTTTTTCCAGGTGGGTCTGCCTGCTTTTGAAATACAGCAGGCACGTATGCAAATCACATGTAGTCAAAGTATGGAATCGTATATTTTAGCTTTCTTGAGATTAATTTATGAGGTAATCTACTGACTCATTTAAATACAAAGATTACAGATTTTTTTTTTATCAGAAGCTTTTTAATTTGTATATATTTGTCATTAATACAAGTTTTTCCTTACTGCAGTGCTATGCTTTCAGAGCCTTGAGATTCCTCTTCAGTATGGAAAGAAATAGACATCTTTTTAGAAGGTATGTTAACAAGATGTTTTGTACAACTGCCTCTGGATGGCTTACAAATCATCACTCCAGTCATAAGAACATGCTTTTTAAATGTCATCATTTATTTTCAGCAAAAAGAATAAATAACAAGTAACATCTGTCCAGTCCAGTCTCCAGTGGCACCTTCCTGCCCTGTAATTCATAGTTTAAAACATGCTGAGGGAAGATGTAGGTCTGCTGGAGATAAACCATACTTTTATCCTAAAGATTAACAAAACAGTACTAGGTGTGAGTTACAGACCTGGATCTGGCAAGTAACTGGGAGGAGTGCATTTTTCTCTCTGTTTTCACCCCTCCATTCTTTCACATAGGAGGGACTGTGCATCAAGCAGAGATACTTAGGACTATTCCTGAAAGGTTGGTTCAATAAGGAGAAAATATCTTTCATCAGTTACCCATTTTTACATCGTTGCAGAATGATGGCAAAGTTTTACCAGATGGAATATGAAAGATGCGTGTAGCCTACTACTTTGATTTATGAATTTAGGATAGCAATCATACTGCCTATGGGTTCTGGCTGTTGGTAGTGTTTCTCTAATGATTTATTTTGCATCATAAATTGCTAGAATTCTAAATATGTCTTTTGTTTTTTAAAAAAGTGGAATTTGTGAACTTTTTCTAGTGGAGGGGCCCCACCTTGTAATGAATGTCTGAGGCTAGTGTCAGGCATTGGAGTATGAATGCCTGCTTTGCTGTCTCTCATTTTTTTTCAACTGCCTTTTCAGTATTTCCATTCCTGCTGTATATTAATAACTTTTGTGAACTTGTCTCTAAAATATATCAAAATGTTAAATCTTTGTAGACTTTTCCCTACTGACTTGTTTGAAATCTTCATTGATATTGGACATTATGTTCGTGATATCAGTGCTTATGAAGAGCTGGTATCAAAGCTAAATTTATTAAAGGTAAGTAAAAAGTTTCATAGTGTCAGGCAGATATATTTTTTTGGACATACATATTTTATATTTATCATTTAATTTATAACCAGGGTAATGAATTGAAGCAAATTGCTGAAAGCATTGAGAACATCAATCAGAATAAGGCACCTACAAAACACGTAGGCAATTATGCAGTTTTAGAGCACCTTGGCAGTGGAGCTTTTGGAAATGTATATAAGGTAAACTTCCATTTTGATGTTAACTACACATTTTGGGGTAAGCTTCATAAAGAGGGTCTAATAACTATTTTAGTTATATATAAGTACTAACTACCTTCCTCTGAATTTCATCAAGGGAATGCAGGGATTGAAAAACTTTTTTCGGATCTGGGCTTGTTGCTTACAGTTCTGCATTTCTTTTTTTTCCTAGCGTTTACTGTGATTTTTGATATCTCTGTATGTGTAAAACGGACCCTTGTCCCTCGTCGGTATACTGAATGCTGCTTTTACTTTCTTTTACTTTCTTTGGCTACTTTGCAGTAGCCAAAAGTGCTGTTTATAGAAAGTTTAACAGATCTCTGTAGAAACACAGAAGTTCAAACATGTTTAATCTGAAAAGCAACATTCGGGGCTGATGATGTCCCTTGAAACACTGCAGAGAGCTCAGCAGGTTACTGCAAACTTTACAGTGAGGCTGCAGTTCTTATAGCTAGTCACATCATACATACAGGGGGAAAAAAAAACCACTATTTTTGTTTTTGTGAGGGAGGTTTGGACTCAGAGAACTAGTCCATAATAATATCCTTTTTGTCGTCATCCTATATTAATTCTATGCGGTTTTAATCTTTTTCTTAGGTTAGAAAACGTAATGGACAAAATCTCCTAGCAATGAAGGAAGTCAATTTACACAATCCAGCATTTGGAAAGGATAAAAAAGACAGAGACAGTAGTGTAAAGAACATTGTCTCTGAGTTAACTATCATTAAAGAGCAGGTATGTCCCATGGGCTCTAGTTTTGTGTATGGGCATCCTCCTGTTAGCATTATTGTTGTGAGCCCTTATATAATAGGGCTTCCAGCTGCTGTAAGTGGTTTTTGTCTGGTCAGTGCAATATTGGCTCTTTGGGCCTGAAAGTTGTGAATATTGCATAAATTCTTGCTGTGATATAAGCAGCAGTGTTACTGGAGGTATTGACTTTTTCTACTGGAAGTATTCAAACTTTTTTTTTTAAAGTTTTCAGTAAATTAAGATAGGAGTTGAAAACTAATGAGTCTCCATTCCAATTAATTATCCCTGAGTTTAGGGTTTAACATACAGTGAGAAAATAGTCATTGTTACAGTTAGAAATCTATTAAAAGCAAAACAAAAAAGTCATCAACAACAACAACAAAACAGGTTTAGGTTTGTAGGCTATGAAGGTCATGCTTGGATGCAGGTGTAAGTGCCTGTCTATGGACTGTTGTGATTATTAAGAGGAGAGTGGATAGCAACCACACTGGTTTTTCTTCTGCTTCTTCTAAGGGTAGCTGGGAAAGGTCTCTTGCACTGCAGTTCATAGACAACTTTGTGAAACTCTTGTTACCTGTGTGCGGCACAAACAGGAGGAAGAAATCCGTTGGTACACAAGAGTAGTACGTACCTAATGGAATGGCACAAGCCAGTTTTAAATACTGAGTAATAGGAATAGTGGTCAGTGTTTTGAACTTCTCTTTTTGATTGGAATTCAAAGAACTATTAAGAAATCTAAAAAACGTTGTTACATCATAACTGCTTTCTTCCTTCCAATGCATAGCTAAACATTATAAATAATGTGCCATCAGTCTAACGATCCTGAACATCTACATTTCTTTCCTTGTTGTAGCTTTATCATCCAAATATTGTACGCTATCATAGAACCTTCTTGGAAAGTAAGTATAAATGCAGAGAATTGCCACACTGTACCCAGTGAAGAAATAGAAATATGTAATAAGTACTTACAATCGGAAAGGAATGTGTCTAATCTGAGCAGTAAGTGCTAATATTTTCTTAGAGAACTGTTACAGATCAGACATGCTTATATTGTTTTAAATTTGAAAAAAAAAAAAAAAAGAGAAATACTGATATTTCTGTATGAGTAAAAGTAGATGCAATGTAAGCACATAGGAAATGTGGTCCTCATCCTGTGGAATTATGGATCCAAAATTCACAATTGGAATGCTGAGCAGGCTGGTAGGTTGAATGAAATAGGTTGCTCAGTGATGTTGTCTTTTTAATAAGTGAAAGCTACCTGCATGTGCCCACTGAGTAGTTATGGGACAGTGACTTTCTTACAGTTGCCTTGATAGAAATGGATACGGAGGAAAAAATGGAATAACAAGGAGAGGAAAAAAAAAAAAAAAAAAAAAGCTACATCTTCTGTATAAATCTATTTCTACCCTGCTTTCTTTTTTGTGTAGATGACAGGTTATACATAGTGATGGAGCTCATAGAGGGGGTGCCATTGGGAGAACACTTTCATTCTTTGAAGGAAAAGCAACAGCAGTTTACAGAAGAAAGACTATGGAATATATTTATCCAAGTAAGGGTCGGTGTTTTTTCATTGAGACTTTCCTGCAAGTAATTAGTAGTGACATTTATATTTCTCAAGCTAATAATAAATGACAAAGTAATGCTTATTATGTCACTAATACAAGATATGAAGGAAAATGTATTTGCCTTTATTTAGGTTGCAGTAAAGAATCTTTGTAAGGCTCTTTCTTTTTGTTTTTAAGCTTTGCCTCGCTCTTCGTTATTTACATAAAGAGAAAAGGATTGTTCATCGAGATCTCACTCCAAACAATATCATGCTGGGAGATAAGGACAAAGTTACAATTAGTAAGTAGAACTACTTTACTTGAAGTGAATGTCACGTCATGTAACTGAGGAGAACCTCTCTACTGTAACTCACGAGAGGTTTCAGTCTCATATGCTTGGCCATTGCGCCTGGAAGCGAATGAATTGCTTCATGATTGTACTGTTCTGTAAAAACAATCATTAATGCAGATTTAGTGATCGTTGCCAGCAGGGATCATCATCCATAGCTATATTTTTTGCAGCTAAGGATGTTAAATATGACTGAAGAAATGATTTAGCTATAAAAGAAATTAAGCTATCACAATGCTTCAGGGCCTGCTTATATTTAAATCAACAAGAATGCTGAGATAACCAGATTAGGTACCATGTCTAAGCAAATGCTAATGAACTTACAAAGTGAAATGGGTATCCATTCTAATCCAGTTTGCCCATGCAAATGTAAGTACCTGTCAGTTGTTCTGAGTGCTCAGTTGAAGTGGGGGGCTATGTCTTTAATCCTGTGGTAGTGAATGGCCTTGCCCTATATTTCTATAATCTCCACTGTGTGCAGTAGTCTGAAGTTTTACTCTGATATCCTCTTTGACTGAATTATTACAGTCTGGAATATGCAGCAAGCTTAACAGGCAATTCAGAGACTGTAGTTTTTAATTTCCACAGACATCTACTACATTCTTTCGTATTACTTATGCTACAGAACAAAATAAATAATTTGAGGATTGCAACCTCTCTCCACCTTTGAAAATAAAAGGAAAATGCAGACATACATGCTCACTCAGCCACAAAACGCTATGTTATAATAGACCAATGTATTTGGCTGCTGTCATTTTAAAATAGATACTTATACCTGCTGATACACACATTTAAATTCATTATGAAATCATATGAGCTGAAAAGCTCTAATTGATAACAATAGTAAAATTTTGAAAAATTGTAATTTAATGTCCCTGAATAGTAAAAATTAATACTCAGAATGTTATTGTGTAGTTGTATTTTATACCAACACCTAGCCACTGAGGGGCAGTCTTGTCTTGATTTAGCATCTTTACCGGCCATACCTCTGGTCCAATTTTTGAAATTGTCATTGAAAAATATTGTATTTTGGTCAAAGATTTACAGATGTTGAGGGAAATTGGAAGAACTGAAACTTGTTTTGACGATTTCTAGGCTCATTGGTTAGAAACCGTTGTGGTATTTAAATAGATAATTATTTTATACAGGAATTTAAATAGTACTAGCATAGTAAAATTTAAGGAATTTTCAGAGGAAGTTGAAGATCTTTTGTCTATTACTTCTCAATTTGAGTGAGCCTTGTTGTTTTACAACCTTAATGAAAGTAAGAATAATTTCTGTTCTTTCTAATGGTAGTTAATACATACCATGTTGGTGCATGCTGTAGTATCATGCTTAATTCATAAAATAAATCCATATCAAAGACTGGATCATTTACAGTGTTGAGCATGAGATCTCGCAGTATTTAAGGAGAAGGTTGACAAATCATTGACCATTTGACAAGTTCAAAGGGTTTCGTATGAAGTTTTGTATAAAAGGTCTGATGGAAATGAGAGCATTTGTCCCCAAATTAAGAAATCTTAAATCTTGGCTCTGTAGTGAATTTAACCTTTTAAGTTTTGGAAAATAAAACGTTCTGCTCCACAAATCAACTGAGAACTGTAGTTCTGTGTTTAGTCACCCTGATTTGCTCAAGTATTAAGAAATCTTAAATCTTGGTTTTGTAGTGAATTTAACCTTTCGCATTTTGTAAAATAAAAGTTCTGCTCCACAAATCTACTTGGAACTGTAATTCTGTGCACAGGCCTCATAAAGAGATATAATTCAATTTTTCTGGAGACTTTCAAATCCCAAAATGGTGCACAAATTATCTGTCACTGCAGTAATACTGTTATGGTACTACAAGTGAAGCAGTGTTGTGTGACAGGGTAATTAAGAATAGTCTCTGTTCTCTGATAGTCCAAATTATTTTGCTTTAGGGGAATAAATCTTGGAAGTTTGTATAAGTATAATGCTCTTTATTTTTCCTCTTCCTCACTCAGTTCTTCTGGAAATAGTACTTCTGTAAACTTGTGTGGGGAGAATCTGCAGGCTGACTATATAATTCAATTAAGCTTATTCCTCTGTAACTGAAATTCTTTGAGTATGTTGTTTCTATTGGAGCTACAGGTTTGGGACTTGCACAGATTTTGGCTAAAAGAAAAGAAAACTGAGGAATAAATTGGAGCAAAATGCTTCTATAGACTTTCACTCTATATTGAGTGTGGCTATGGAGCAGCCCAACAACAATGTGCTTTAGAACAATGTTCTGGGGCCCTCAGTATTTCCCACTGTGTATGTGGGGAGAACTGAGCCATTCTGCTTCAAATTTTATGAAGGTCTCTCATAAAGATGCTGAATTTATGTTTGCTGAAGAGGAAAGGAATGTTTATTATGGGAAATATTTCTACCTTGCCGTTAGCACAGGAAAAAAAATCAGACCTGCTGCAGAAATGTGCTTAGGTTCTTGAAGGCATGGTGAAAATGTTGCATGCAGAGGAGGCCCTTGCAGAGTGATTCCAGCAGTACTTGATAGGCTGGGGCCCAGTGTGGAAGCTCGCTGAGGGCAAGGGTTCCAACGGGCAGATAACTCCGTGTCCTGGAGAACTCCGCGTTTGGTAGAGATGGTCTCTGAACGTGCTTGCTATAGCTTTCACGCAAAAAGAAGACCTGGGGTAGTAATAGGACGAGCTTTTGAATCTATATTCACTGTGTGTTTTTTTGAAATCCTGAATGACACTATTCTTATTGAGTTTTTGTTTGTTTGTTTTAACTTAAAGAAGATACTAATAGAAGCCTCCTAAGACAGGAGACTAATAACCAGCTTCATTTACATGTGTCAGTCATAATACTTCTGTGTTTCACATGTTGTCTTTTACCTGTGGGAATTGAATCTGCCTCACCTCAAGCTTTTCTGGGCTCTTTTAAGTCACTCATTGTTGAAAAGGAAAATAAACATTTGCAATCTGATCATAGCCATATTAATGGTGAAGTAAGATCTCTGTTTCTGAATGTAGGCATGCAGTTGTTATGTGTATCTGTTTTTACTGCAACTGTACCTTACTGCAGCTGTGTTTTGTTTCTAACACAACATACTTCTGTCTAAAGTTTCATAGTTGCATGTGTTTGTAGGGCAAACTGAAAGACTCTGTACATCATTTTTCCCCAGTGCCCTCTAGTTTCAACAAGGTCAACAAGAGCTTGATGGTCAAAGAAGGCTGTATAGAATTGCTTTGAGACCTTCCAGATCAAGCAGATTTGTGAAGGGTTTCATATGCTTTCATGGACCATGCGCTCTGTTTATGTTTTAGTGCAAATAATGCAATTAGCAGGAGAAGGAATCTGTATGCAACTGAAACCAAGGATTATTGTAGGGCAGTGGAATACTGATTATGAGACAAATCATCTCTCTGATATACTTCTAAGCATAGAAGGCAGTCAGAAAGTGTCAGAATAGTAAAGCAAAGGAGACCTGAAAGTTCATGTAGTTGGCAAATCCTGGCTACACGTTAACTCTGTATTTTAGAATACTTGGTTGTTGTGAGTGCTTTTTAAAAGACTTCTTGTCTTGTTCTGTGCCAGACACCACCCAGAGAAATGGTGTCTATGAGGTCTAGTGATAATGACTAGTGTCCGTTGTACATTAGTCATTACTTTGCAGTGTCACTTAGAACAATGCTATTTCTGCAGGTCATATAACCAGTCTTCAGTATCAGGATCACTACCCTTGATATAAAGATTCAAGGAAATACTTATAGCGCTTAATTTTCAAAGCTTCAGAAGAGTATGAGTGGAGTTTTCCATCCTTTTGCTTAATCTCATATAGTAAATCAAGCATTCTGGACACTATTGATAACCTAATGCACAATCATGTATTTCTTCACAAATTACAGTTCTAAGTTTGGAACAATGCTAATGTTCCTAGTGTAAATTTTGCAAACTTCGCAAATCTGACAAATCTTATAGTGAATTTAAGAGGCATGGATATTAACAAACTGCAAAGAAATGATATAGATTGTCTAGGAAGGTGTATTTGGAACAGAGAAATGGATCCTGTCTTGGTAGATTTCATAGGACTGGAATAATTGTAAATATGATGATGACTTATGAATTTTACTCAAGAAATACATCACAAGAGATTTTACGTTATAAAAAGCTGACGTCTGCAACTTTCTCAGCCCTTTGAAGAAAGATGAGATGAAAAATAATATTTTAAGATAAATGAACTTGCATAACTGTCTAATAACTAAAACTGTAGGGACAATCATCCCTAAATCTCTCAAGCATCAGGAACTGAATTTATGGATCCTTAATACTCTTTCTTTTTAGAATGTTAGTTATATGAAGAGTTCAAAAGCAGTGAATTTAGAATGATTTACCGAAATTAAGGAAAGTATCAACATTGCAAAAATCTCTGGTCTTACTGTAAATGTTATCATCTAGGGTGAACTGCCTGAGGAGACTAACTCAAGGGCAAAAGGGAGACTTTTCACACATCCTGTTAATTTAACATTCTTTCTACCTGTACTTTCCAAGAACTACAGCAATAAAAACAATACAGCACTACAAAGAAGAACCACCATCCTAAAGAAAAAGTGGTCTGTGGCCAGGATTAAACTTTCTTATCAAAAGCCTTTCTTGAATAAGACAACTACTACTTTTCAGACCTTTGAACCTCATACAAAGCAAGAACCAGCCAAAACTAATTTTTCTTGCCCGTGTTTAGTTCTGATCCACAGATGCTTTGATGAGCAGAAATATTTTGAACTAAACTTCATACACTACATCACCCTAAAAGCAATTGGGACGAGAATGCTGTGAAAGATGCTCTCATACTTGTCTAGCAGTAATTAGGATACTCTCTAGATCCACATAGACAAGGAGCCTTGAAATATTTTAAACCACTCAAATCTCACCACTTCTAATATGGCATTAAAATGCAATGTTTTATTAACAATTCTTTAATTGCGTACAGTGATTTTTCTCTTGCTCTTTGCTTTTGGATTTATTGAAGTGCAATATCATAGCTGCATTGTTGCATTGAGACAGCTATACAGCATTGATATATGGAACTTGAAATTGTTTTCATGAAGGTTAGATGAAAAAATATGATCTATAAAGATGTGTGTGACAATTATGTGAAAGATGTAACCTGATAAGTGCAAAAAGGCACTTATATTAACATCATTTCATGATAATCTGAATTTACAGTTTTTGTCATAAAGTAAGACTAAGATTCTCCATTATTATTTAACAGGTGCAGTCCTCTAATGTGAGCTTTTCAGATATCTGACCTCCCATACTCTTAAAAACTAAATTTTGGAGAAGTCCATGCTTCACATGTGTTTAGCATAATTTGAAATAAAGCCATATAATTATTTTTTCCATTAGTTTGGGTATTAGATCACTACTTGTAGATACTTTACTACTGTCATACAGTTGATTGGGAAATATTAATAGAAATCTGCAATTGGTCATATAGTTTGGATTAAAAGCACCAGATGTTTGTTTATATTTTTAAATCTGTCAGGACTGATTAAAACACATGTCATTGATTAATATGGAAATAGGGAGATAAGCCTTACTGCAAGGTCTAAAAGACAAATAAAAAAATGCTTGTAAACTGTTGTGAACCCACATTAAGTATCAATTATTTAGTTTTTAGGGTGGTTATTTACATATGAACCTTTTTTTTTTTTTTTTTTTTTTTTTTTTTGTAGCTGACTTCGGTCTTGCAAAGCAAAAGCAAGAAAACAATAAACTCGCATCAGTTGTTGGAACCATTCTGTATTCCTGGTAAGAGTAAACCACAATATTTAATTGCACTGGCTTTTATCTTCATGGTTATTTTTCTTAGAACAGACACCTACCTTACAATATAAAAGGCACAAGATGGAAGTAAAAGCACAGCTACTCTGTAGTAATCCCTTCTTTTTGTATATGGATAGTTACTGTTCATTAGGGTGATACAGAATGAAACATCTTATGTTCTGGAGTAACTTGTTCATCTATCCTTATAGATAAAAAAGCATTTTTTAAGCATAAGCATACCCTTAGAGATAAAAAAGCATTTTCAAGCTATAAAAAGATATGTGTAAAGAATATAGTTTGATTTTAATGGCTTTTAATTTAATTGTGGCTCAACTGGTCGGTTACATTATATGTATGAACAAATTGCATTCTGAAAAATACTTGAAATTGACGCTAGTGAGTTTTGAGGGGGGTCTGTGGCCATTTGGTTTTAATGATTGAACTGTAAAACTATTTTCTGTTGTTTGAAATTTTCAAATTTTCAAACAAAAGCTGTCAGAAAGCATCGCACACTTTTTTTTTTTTCAATTTAAGCTTAGTAAATGTGTGAATGCCAAATCTAAAATTTTGCCTTAGTTAATATACTGTTCAATCTGAGCTAAACTTCCTTTAGCATCCCATTTGTTTACAAGCTGAAATGTTAAGTTGCCATACTGATACAGCTGCCTAAACTTCAAGAAGATTGCTCAAGGTTTGAAATAGAAAGCATTTCCAGTCCAAAAGGTTCAGTTCCAAATGGAAACAGTGCATGTAATTATACATGTTAGATTTTCTCAAGCAGAACTGAATTTGAGCAGGACAGGGTATTAAGATCTTTGTGTTTCATGATGTATACCTAGCGGCCAGTGATCTCTAGATCACTGTATTGTTGGAGTCCTGATGGAGAGCAAGTTAAACATGAGCCTGCAGCGTGTCCTGGTGCCAAGAAGGCCACCGGTGTCCTGAGGCTGTAAAGCGGATGGGACCAGACATCTTTCAGTGGTGTTCAGCAGTAGGACAACAGACATTGCCACAAACGGAGACACAGGAAGTTCTGTCTGAACATGAGGAAAAACTTCTTGACTGTGAGGATGACAGAGCCCTGGCACAGGCTGCCCAGAGAGGTTGTGGAGGCTCCTTCTCTGGAGATCTTCCAAACCCGCCTGGGTGAGATCCTGTACAACATGCTCTAGGTGACCCTTTTGGAGCAGCAGGGAGCTGGACTACATTATCTCCAGAGGTCCCTGCAACCTCTGCAGGTTCCTCTTTTAGGAATGCATATCTAGCAAGAGCCGCAGTATTAGTTCCTGCAGGAGAGAAGGAAAGGGGAGATAGAGCTGAAAGACAGCACTGTCATTTTAGAGTGGCAAAAATTGTTTTCTACTGTATTGAAAGGTAGTAGTTACGGGTAGTATGAAATGCAACCCACTCTTCTTGGAGCACACAACACAGTACAGAAACAAAACAATAAATGGGACCTGCATATTGTTTAGATTTGGATATATGGCGTTATGCAGAGTAGTTCAGATGCTAGGAAAAACATATCACTATATGTAGTAAACATTTTTGTATTTAGAGTTGATTAGTAAGAGCAAGTAATGAATCAGTCTGCTAGTGCAGTTCAGGAACTGCGTCATTATGAAATAATGGCAGTAAATGTTTTATGTTTAGAGAAGGGCTTACACAATTCTACTTTGTAATTTTTTTAAATTCATTTTACTTCATACTAATACATAATTCTTATATAAAAGTGATTCAGTTCCTTTGGTTATATCCTTGAATTAAGAAGTCCAGCAATGTGCACATTTGGAATGCAAAATGTATTAAATAGATGTGTTTATGTTTAATACATTAAACATTGAGGATCTGGCTGCTTTAAGGAATTGATGGTGAATTCCGAAGGGGTTTCCTAGCCTGTAAGTCACCAAAACCAATCTGCCCAAAATGAGCACTGACAAAATATTTGTAATCCAGCTGCCTGAAGGCCCTCTCAGGAGAAATGGCAAATTGTAAGTGTATGTAGAGAATGATGTTTTCTTTCATGTAAACCTGCCATTTCTGTGTTTCACACACAGAAAACATCCTAGCTTATGAAGGGGACATATGAACAATGGACCAAGAGATCTAAGTATAAGTTAGCCAAGCCATAATTATAGTAACTGTTTTTGTAATTGTGTATGTATAGAGAAATGTTTAGAAAAAACTTTGGGGAATGAAATAAGTGTGGAAGTTGAACTTGAATAGAGAATCCTATTGCAGTTCCTTGAGAACTTTACTAAAGGGAAAGCTATTGGATAAACTGTGAGAAAGAGCAGACCCCTCAGGTATCATATAGAATCATCTAAGGATGATCCATGGTGTTTTGAGTGTTAACTTGGTCTTTCTAGGGCATCATTGTTTACTTCTAAAGTGATAGATAACCGATGAGTAGAACGATGTTATGTAAGATTTGAGTTTTCTTCGGCTGGAGATGAGATTTTATCTCTCTGTGGGATTTTGAGAAACTCTTCTCTACTTCCTGGTAATTAGAGTCAATATTTTTCCTTGTGTCACCCATCACTCCTGCAGTAGAGGAGAAAATATTCCTTGATCGTCATGTGTATCCACTGAGCACACGGTCAGCTACACAAATTTCAGTTTTAGTATTGATCGCTGCTTCTTCTTGTACTGCCATATCTTGTATGCTGCCATTTCCTTGTACTGCCAGAGCATTGCACAACTCAATGTTATGACAGGATTTTATGAGCTGTGTAAGGTTTTTTTTATTATTATTATTGTTCATTCTATTGGCAGATATGATTACAGTTCACTTAATAAAGCCTTTTCTTGTTGTAAGGGGTAAAGATGTGAGACTATGTTTTACTGTTCTAAGTATTTCATTTTTAGGTTGCTTTATGATGCTGTATAATCATGATGATTACTAGTTTTTCATGTTTTTTCCTTCTTCAGAAATAACCTTTAAACCATTTCACCAATTTCACCCAGATTTTGAGAGTTTAGGTTCTTTCAATGCTGATGGAAGTTTGGTAATTGATAGTGTTTAGAGACCTAGGTTGTTATTCTCAGTGAGAAAAAAGCCTGAGCTCAGCTGTAAATTTACCCTCCAAATAAGCCACAGTACATGTACACAGTACACACAGTATCTGATAGTACTATTCGGTGTGAGGATTTGCTGGCTTGCCTGGAAAAGTATCAGAAGTTGGATAATCCTTTCAGTATATTAGTATAACATCTGTATAATAGGCTCTGCTAAAGGACAATTAATTCAGGTATCTACTCTGAAAATGAAGCATAACAATGAAACATAATTGTGATAGTGCAGTTGTATTTTAGGCAAAGGTTTATGATAAGACATGTCAGCAGAAAATCTAATTTAGTTTGAGGTTTAGTTTGAGATTTTTTCTGGAATTCCTTTCTCTCTTGCTGTCTTCTTGAATATAAGTCAGATGTAGCATCAGAATTACAGGACACAACATGAGATATGCCAGGTATCTGACTGAAAAGAAGGCCAAGCAAGAAGACTGAACAGTGGGAGACTGAAAGATTGCAGTATTCTTCTAGGATAGCTAGGATAAAAGGAATATTAAAATAGAGAAAAATAAATAGAATAATAACTAGGATAGATCAGTAGCGCTGGAAGGGGGCACTGATACCTGCTAAAGGACAAGTGTTTACTGAGAAGGTCAGTGGGAAATCTCGTTCTTCCCCATCGGTGTTATTTCTGCCTGTTCGTATTTTCTCTACCTAGCAGGGTTCTGGGGTAATGTGGAAGAGAGAAAAGGAAGAGCCTGGCCAGGCTGTATCGGGGAGGACAAATAGGAAAAGATGTTCTGGAGAAATTATGTCCTTTAGTGTACTTTTAAATCAATGCTGAGTATTGAATTCTGTTTGAGTCATCTGAAAAGCAGAGCAGCCTACTCTAGAATCTACTGAAAACAGTAGACTTCAGTTGGTTTAGTTGATAAATGTTTTTATGTACAATGTTTTGTCTGAAGAGCTGATAAAGGCCTGGGAAGTGAAGAAAACTATTAAGATACATAATATTTTTTTTTAATCTTGAAGCTGTCAATTACCTCATTCAGAGAGCAATTAGAAAGAATAATGTCTCAAATCTCCTTCTTTCTTCTTAGTCTTTGCCAAATTTCCCATGTAGACTTACCTTTTCTGCTCATATTTGTAATTGAGCCATCAAACAATTAATTGCTTGCTTAATATTAAAATATCTAGCAAGGTATGTCCATGTTTTAAACATAGCATTGTAGCAGTCATATTTATGTTATGATTCTGTGCTTCTATTTAGTTCACTGACTTTCATGAGGGTCTTTGCAGGTACCTGAATCAGCAGACTTTATTTAGATTTGGGAATTATATAAATTCTGTGTGAAAGCAGACACATTATATTGAGGTAAAATCTTCATCTGTCTGCTTTCTCACTCTTTCACTTTTTAATATAAACTGACCATGATTGCCAAACCTGGTTTATTAGGTTCCAGGAAATCCAAATGCTTGAAAAATCATCTAATCTAGTCAGAAAGATGTCTCATGTGTGGCTGGGATTCATCTTATCTAAATGCAACTGTTCAAAAAACAGGCATCTTATTCAAGAAAAGCAGCTGAATGACTACAGAATGCGACAGAAAAAATAGTACTTTGGTTGGAAATTACCTCCCAACGATTATCTTCAACAGCTATTCGAAGATGAGGTGAATCACCTTCTTGATGTGCATCTCTGTTTGCTATAGAGGGAGCCAGAACACTAACTCAGTTTAGATCTAGTTTATGGAAATTTGAAATTGAGTGACATTAACAGTTTTTATGAACTTGATTATTTGAGATTTAGGGTTATTTAGGGTTGCTATAGAACTGGGTTTGCTACCCAGTTTTTGTGGTCACTGCTTGTGACTGCACTTCTTGCAGAAAATTCTTTTTCTGCATCTCCCTGTCAATTTTAAATATTCATGTTATTGAGGAGCTTGACTGTTTGCACAAAGGCATTGAGTTAAGTTTATTTTGAAGGACATAAAACCCTGTAAGCAAAATCTTTTATCATTTTTTTAAGTGTTCAGATTTCTGCTTTATAGATTAAAGGAAAGTTTTAAAGTTTTTTTTTTTTTTTTTTTTTTTCCCCCTTTTTGGAGCTGTTTTTACAGTTACAGATTTAAGGTAAATCCTCCAAGCATTTTATAGGAAATTGTAATTCACTGGTTAAAAGGAATCAATTCTGAAAAGTGCCTGCTAGATGCATGTTAGGAATACCTTTAAGAATACAGATGCATCGATTTTTATGTACAAGGATAGTGTCTTGTCACAGCTTAAGAGAGATAATTTATCTACAGCATTTCTTTAAAAATTGACAAGTGAGCTTTTTGGTGTAAGAATGCTAGATGTGTGGACCATGCAGCAGTGTTTGCCTTAAATAATGGTAGTCAGAAATCACACTGAAGGGAAGGTTTCTTTTGTGAAGTTTCAGGATCTGGCTTATACCCTCTAATTTTAAGGTTTGTTCCATGATGTGTCTGAAGGAAAAATAGGCGTAAATGAAAACTTGAATATGTACAGAGCCTGCTTCCCAGGGTCTGTATGTAATACTAGACCTCTAAACTAAGTTGTGATGATACTTTGATTTGTCCTCAAAATTGCTCAGACATAAATTTGATAACACTGACTTCAGAAGAATAAAACCAGTAGAAATTGCTATGCACATTAGATTTTTACCTTAATTAGACAGTCATTGCATTTTCCTTACCATGTGAAATGTGCTGCTTGATGGCGTTCTTCAGTAACAGTGTGATATTGAAAACGAGAAGAAGCGGATTATCAGCATTACCTTCTCTGACAGAACCTGCAAGGCTCATTAAGCTGTTCTTGGCCCAAGTCTTTTAAAAAGAAACAGCCTGTAAGTGTGAAGTAGTTTTATGCACTGACTTTAGAGGCCCAGTATATCTTTCAATAGGACCATATATACTTATCTATACTTATCTACTTATCTATCTATATGTATCCACTTATCTATCTATATGTGTGCATATATCTACATATTTATATATGCATATATTTGCCTATATTTAAAATGGTGAGAATATTTGCAGAGAAGTTAGTTCTGTTTAGATAGCGTGAGGCAGATATGGTCCTGTTTGCTCAGTTTATTTTGGTATTCTACATTGCCAAATTAAGCATAGTTTGGTTTGTCCAGCTTGCAACTCTGTTTCTGGCATAACCATGTTTAAGCACAGTTGTCATTGTCATGTCTTCCAGGAGTTCAAGTGCATACAATCTTGTGCGTTATGAGAAGTTTTGGCAGCTGTTTCGTTCCAACAGCTAGAACTGATACTTAGGCAGATGACTTTGAAATTGAGCAGCAGGATTCTGGCAAACAAATAATTGAGAGATCTGGGAATTTTTGGAGCATATTCTGTTCAACAGAAAAACAGAACTACTTCTTGTTTGGGTTTACAATATTTTTTTACATTGCAGCCTTAGCAATTTAATACATCTGAGGCTGTTTTGGCCTTATTTTGTGATATTATGTGCTCTGCGTTCTACTGGGGAAACTATCTCTGTAGGGTTGACTTGTTGCACTTACGTATTAAAAAAAAAAATGTAACTTGCACATGGAACATGCTTATGCAATGCATGAGTATGCAGTCATTCAGGTGTGAGGATTTCTTTTTTTTTTTTT
>VZSV01000123.1:2519229-2558220 GCA_013398735.1 Nothocercus julius | reverse complement strand
TATATATATATATAAAAAAAATAGGACAGTCAAATATAGAAATGGGCTTTTGGAGAACTTTTACAATCTCTGCAGCTTTTTAACACCTAACTAGATAAATCAGAGGTAATCTGTTCCAATCTCATAGCTGACCCTGCTTTGAAGCAAAGGTTGAACGAGAGACCTCCACTCTGAATTTTATGATAGAAGAGAGAAAACAGTGAGTTATTTCTCTGTTAACTGTTTATATGAGTCAAGACTGGAAGTGGTGTTCCGTCCATTCTTAGTGTGTTTTGGAACACAGAAGATGTACGTAGATCCTACCTTCTCTGCAGATCGCTCATGTACTAGTAAGACAAAGCAATGTAAGTTATACTGAGTTCTGTTGAGTATATGCTCAGTCAAGCCAAAATTTAAGCTCTAACAAAAGCTACAGTGAACAGTGCTGGGGATATATTTGTGTCCTTTGCTTGGAAGAATTTAGCTTTGTTTTCCTATGGACATTTGTTCAGTGAAGTACCCTCCTATAGCTAACATAATGCTGCTGCCATAAGTTTTTTCAGCTGAATACATAATTTGGAAATGAGTAATGATTTGTAAATGTAGAAGAAAACTGCAGTGATAATCTTGAATACATAACTGTAAGAACCAAATGACTATTTACAAACAAAACACTTCCCCTTCCCCCCGTTATAGCTGGTGCCTCCACTATCCAAGACTGTCAATATCATAAAATATAACATCTGCATTGCTGCTTCTCAGCAATTTAATCAACCCTGGGAGCAATGGAAATGAAACTATTTATCAGCTCTTAGAATTTCTTCCTTTACGTATTTGACTTTTACACTGCAAGCTTTTTACGACACCAACATCTGTTTGCTAGAAATCTTATCAGTGCCACTGCTTTATTTTGCCCAGTTAAGTACTATAGGAAGAAGCCTTTGCAAGAAAACTGAAAAGCAGTCATACCAACACTATCCCCATAAGTTACTATCCTGTACATGTTGCTAAGATTGATTTTGTTGGACCTTTATGGAAAAAAATTCAAGGTTTGGTTCTCTCATTCTTTCTGGCCTTAACCAGACAGTGACAATTTATGCTCCGTTGTCAACTGAGTTGCATAGGCTGCTCCCACCGCCCTGCTGTTCTGTGGGCAGAAGGGTCCAGGGACAAAACTGGGCCCTTAATTTGCTTGGCCTCCCTCAACAGTGCAGAGCCAAAAGGTGCAACACAATTGCAAAACGATTTTGCTAGCCAACAAGTACTGACTACCCACCCACATTTCTAGCTAGCCGATGGCTAGGGATGCCTTCAGTGCAAGATGAGGGATTTCACTACTTTACTTTTTTGGAGTAAATAAATAATATTCAGAAATTCTATTTAAAAATGTAAACTACACTTTTTTTTTTTTTTGTCATGAAAGCATGTATTATCATGTAAGGATCATATAGATTCTCTATGAAACTATTGCAGTTACCAAAGATAAATATTGCTTTATTAATAGCCAGTACTACTTCAATGTGAAGCAGAACTCATCCTAGCACTCTAAATATCAGAGACTGACTTCTGAATAAGGATGTTTATTCTGGAAAAAAAAGATCAGATAGTACTCTGCTGCAAGTCCTCCTTTTGATAAAGAGAATGGATTAAGTTTGTATTTGGAATAAGAAGTCTTTCACCGTGAACGAGTAGACCAAATTACTTCATTAACTTTAAGCTACTATGCGTTTGTATGAAATTTTGTGTAAAATATGGCCTTTAAAAATCCTGTTGTCTTCAGTGACTCTTATGCAGCTTGCACTTTTTGCAGAGTTGCATCAATTTGGCATGAGTAATCTCAGTTTGTGTTCCTATTTTTAGTCATCTGAAAATAGTAATTTGCAATTTATAGGTTTTTATCCATGAAAATGGTCACTAGAAAGGTTGTAAAGCCTGAGTCATAGACTGATTTTTATGGAGTATCAGTATAGTCAGAACTTTACTAAGATTGAGCTTACAATCTATGTATTAAGTTGCCATACTAATAGCTGCATTTAATAAGTGAAAATGAAATTCTGACAAAGTCCGTGGTGTCGCAGAGAGGAACAATGACAGTCCAATTACAGAAATGGAATTCTGTTTTGGCATCATGTTCCACATGCTGTATGGTAACAACAGCAGCAAATTCAAGGGAAATTGCTAAATAGACTTCACCCAGAAATCTCTATCTTGCCTGATGAATTTTATCAGAAAGGTCTGCCCTTGTCATTCGCTCTCTCATTTCCCCACGCTTTGATTTCAGGTATAATTTTCTAATCTGTTAATTTAAATATCACCTCAGCAAAATAGCTTATCTAAGGGACCTCATTCCGTTTATTTTAAATTTCTGTATTTATTTTGCACATACCAGCATACCTTCTGGCAAATTACTTTGTCTAGAACACACCAATAATTGAATTTATACAGTACCTCTGGGCTCCAAAATAGAGTATTACCAAAGATGACAGTGTCATAAAGTTGATTCTGTGGTTCCAATTCTGAAGAATGGCTTCAAGTTGATTTTACAGATGAAAGGAATGAAGTGTTTTCTTTATTATTATTATTTAAATGAACTAAATCTCCCAAATAATACAGCTTTTGTTTACTGCTAAGATTTGAAGTCCAGCATCAGACTGTCCCTATTAATACAAATTGTTACCATCAAAATTTATGATGGATGCTCAGAAAATTAAGGAAATGAAGTCTGCTTCATGAGTCACAATTGAAATTGCTGCCTTCTTTCATTTGCTTTAAATAGAACTTTGCAATATATGTTTTTAATTGTCATTAGGCTGTTGAGTGTCTGTGCAGTATCATCAGGGATGTCAGCATACGCAGTGCATAACAATAGTTCTAACAGCATAAAATGATATTGAGAGTATTTTTTTTTCACATTAGCAGCAAAGTCCTCTTTAGTGTTCTAAATACAGGAATATGATTCAAACCATTTTGATACTTGAATTATGAGAGGATGTGATATATTTGACCATTCTTTAGTCCATTTTATTGAAATGCATTTTCATGAGCAAATTCTGAATGCTCTAGCTTGTTTGGATCCAATAATTCTGAATAATTCTCTTACAGAATTTAGCAGGGAAAGGAAATAAATATATCTTTTGAAAGTAGTTGCATATGCCCAGAAAATTTGTTGCAGTTAGACGCTAACTGGAGTTACTTTTTTTTTGTTGTTTTGTTTTTCATTCAGCCTATATCCAGTGAAAAATATTAATTAAACACTTACAGATTGCCTTGCTTTTTTTTTTTTTTTTTTTCTTTTAGCCCTGAAGTTGTAAAGAGTGAGCCTTATGGAGAGAAGGCTGATGTCTGGGCTGCAGGATGCATCCTTTATCAGATGGCAACCCTGAATCCTCCATTCTACAGCACCAATGTGCTCTCCTTGGCAACAAAGGTATTTGAATTTCTGCATTGTTCACTGGATCTACAAGAATTCATATGTAATATTATAGAAGCACAAACTGCTCTGTGCTTCAGATATGCAAATGAGCAGAAATATTTATCACTGTGTGAATTGTATCTTGTCATTATAATCACAAAAATAGCTTGTAAGTAGTAATATATGACTACTTTTAATACTAGCACATTTTTATCACATTTTAATGCATTTGGAGATGTGAGTTTTAGATATAAAAGATTTGTTGACATGCTATAATACTGGATTTGCTAAAGAGTTGTTTATTACTCCCATCTTAGAAGATGATAACCAATGAAAAAAAATCATTTCTGCTGGTAAACATTTCTCTTGTTTAGCTGATCATGTGCTTCTTCTACAGTGTTTATGTACCTTAATATGGCTACCCAATAAGAAGAGACATTACTTTGCAAGATAAAGCTGATGATTTAATGCCTATCAGGTTCTGCCAAGCAGAAGTGGTAACTTGAAATTTCATGTAGTACTTGAAAATTCATATGGAATATATTTTCTTCGATTAACCCTAGGTTATTGATTTTGCAGATAGTAGGGGCTGTGTATGAACCTGTGCCAGAAGGAGTGTACTCTGAAAAAGTGTCAGTTACTATTAAAAGGTAATTACTTGTTTTGTCTTATTTCAACATCTTGGCAAAAAGGTGTTTTGTTTTGTTTGTTTCTAGTAATGACGTGACAATTTATTGACTTTAACAACCATTGGTATTTATCTCTGAATATGCAATGACTCCTGATTTAATGGAAAACAGTGCTATCTGCTCACTCTGTTGAATATACGCAGTTAGTACAGATGAGACTAACAGCTACATGCCAGTAGAGTCAGTGTGTTTAGGCAACCAGTATGGGTTTATACAAGCTTCTGAAGTGTTTAGTAATACCACTGCTACAGTTAAACTGTTTTACCACTACATATAAACCACTGCGCATAAAACTATTATTTCTCATTAAATTACAGCATTTTGAGACTTTTTCAAGAGCAGTTGGTCAAGGAAGTAACTCTGTTGCAGTATGTTTTCTATAGACCACTACATGATCATATTCATCGTTTTGTGCTTTTGATTGTTGGAAATAAATCTCTCATTACTTCTAAACATGCTAACAAAGCAGAGATAAGAGGGAAAAAGATGAGTCTGTATTTGTTCTGCTCAGTCATTATATCATCATTTCCTCTTTGCTATGATTACAGATTTCTTTCTAGCGAAAATGTAGCATATAAGGCAAATTGTAGAATGTGAGTTGGTGCACTTCTACAGCGACTTATCTTGTCCTTTTTAGAAAGACTCCACTTAGAGCAAAAATCTTTTTCCTTTCTTACTCAAATGTGGAATTCCATCTCTAAAAAATAATACTTTCCCGTGAAAAGATGACAAAACTTCTACAATATTTCTTACAGTATATAAAGTTTCTGTTATCCAAAGACCTTGAAAATGAAAAAAGCCACTAGAGAGGATAGAAGCAAATAGAATAAATGTTTACGTTTCAAAGGTCCATAAGTGAATCATTTCAAATATTTACAGGTATTTGTAGTTGATTTTGAAGTATTTTAAAGTAAGTACCTTTCTGATCTCTGTACCTTTAGTTGCCTAATAACTAAGTGTGGCTCTATTTATAAAAAGAGCCTGAAAAAAGTACAAATAGTATTTCCGAAATAGAATTTTGATAACATATATGGCATATTCTGTTTCACTGGCACTTGGTAGAATAGCTGGCTTTAGTCATTCACTGCTCTCCATTTAAGAGTAATATAGTCATCCCAGACGTATCCGGAAAATAGCTTAGTGTCGCGTCATATCAGAATTGATATGTATTGCATTGTCTTACAAATTTGAAACTGATGTTTATCAGTAAAGTTGTCCAAACTCATCCCGGGGATGTGGCCTTTCTCTTCCTCACCTGTCTTTTCATTCTCTTCATTCTTGATAATGATGACAAACTCAGTAAAATAAAGTATTTGATTGGTAGAAGGCCAGCTATTGATTATCCTCTAAAAATACAGATATTATTGCTGTATTAAAATTACAAATATTATTGCTGTATTAAACAGGTTCACTAAAAGCCCCTCTATCATTATCAAACTGGCTGCCATTTTATTGTTGTCCTTTTACTGATAGTCAGCATGATTTAATAGCAGATTAAATAGATATTTGCATGAAAAGTTAAAATTTTCAATCACATAAGCTTTACCCTGCCTACTTTAGTTGCAGTGGGAAACATAAAATAATATGGTGCCTGTTGGTTAATCTGAAATATTAACTGAAATGTTTTGATTTTTTTTGGCTCATGATTCAAGAGACATTTAGACAAAATTAAGAACATCAAAGGAAAGAAATGAAGAAGTTCGTTTCTGAATAATGACTAAAGCACAATACCAATTTGAAGAGGAATGCCATAAATAGAAAAAAAAAATCTATTTTCTCTTATTATTAAAGATTAGAAAAAATATAAAAAACTTCATGTTGCAACTGGAAATTTGCATTCAGTATATTAGATTAGTTTCAATGGATTAAGCTACCAAAGAAGGTTTTGAAATCATAATCAACAAAGTCATTCAGAATTGAGCATCAGTCTATTCAGCGATGAGTCACAAATCATTTCTTTTTAGACTTGGGAAATGGATTAAGGATCTGTCAGAAATCTTTTACAGTTCACATGATTCTTAGAATTTTTGACTAATTTCAGTGGATTAAAGTCAAGAATTAAAAAAAAAAATAAGTGGAGCATTTCTTAGCGAAAAATCATCTTTTTAAAGGAAATATGAAAGCTTAAAACAGATTAACACAATTATGATAGTGAGATGAATCGTAATGGATTTAGGAAATTGCCTATAAAAAGAGATTAAAATCAAGAAGTTATAATGCTGTAAAACGTGTTTTCAGAACTGCTACTTTACATGGAGGTAATGTTTATTTAAAAAGTACTGTTTTAGAAATAATAAAGTCATTCTGTGCCACGTCCTTTAAAAAAAAGATGTTGGGTCAAGTGTATGATAGCTGCAGGGAAATCACAGTAAGTTGTCAAGCCCACTGGAATGAACAGATTTAAAACAACTTAGAGCACCACCTGCCTCAGCTTTCATGCCCTAACCTACATCCCAAATATTCTAGGGATTTGAATATTGACCTAATAATATATTGGTATTGTTACTAGACATCAACCTAGAGTGTCTGAAACAGGAAGCATTGAATTTGGGTTGGAAGGGACCTCTGGAGTTCACCTAGTGTAGACTCTTCTCAAAGCAGATCCAATTAGGCCAGACTGCTCAGGGCCTTGTCTAGCTGAGTTCTGGATATATCCAAGGATGGAGAGTCCACAGTGTCTCTGGGCCCTCTTCAAATACTTGACCACTTTCAAATGATAGAATCCTTATGGTTAGAAAAGACCTTTAAGATCATCGAGTCCAGTTGTAAGCCCCTCAACACCATCCCTGCTAAACCATGTCCCTAAGTGTTTCATGAACACGTTTCTTGAACACTGCCAGGGACGGTGACTCCACCACTTCCCTGTGCAGCCTGTTCCAATGCTTCACCACTCTTTCCATGTAGAAATTCTTCCTAATATCTAACCTGGACCTCTCCTGGCTCAACTTGAAGCCATTTCCTCTTGTCCTCTTGGTAGTTATTTTGGAGAGGAGATCGACCTCCGCCTTGCTACAATCTCCTTTCAGGTAGTTGTAGAGAGCAATAAGGTCTCCCCTGAGCCTCCTCTTCTCCAGACTAAATAACCCCAGCTCCCTCAGCCGCTCCTCATAAGGTCTGTGCTCACGTTTGTTGCCCTTCTTTGGACACACTCTGTGTCTGTCTTGCAGTGATGGGCTCAAAACTGAACACAGTATTTAAGGTGCGGCCTCCCCAGTGCTGAGTACAGGGGGACTATCACTTCCCTGGTCCTGTTGACTACACTGCTCCTGATACAAGCCAGGATGCTGATGGCCGCCTTGGCTACCTGTGCACAGTGCTGGCTCATGTTCAGCTGGCTGTCCACAACTAGGTGAAACAGGTGAGAAAACTAGGTGAAAATAGTAAGTGAAATAATAATCCTTACATCTGCTTGGACTTTCCCATGTTCCAGCATGTGTCTACTACCTCTTGCCTTACCACTGTGCTCCATTTTCTCTGCACCTTCCTCCCATTCAGTTGTTTTAGACAGCAGTAAGATCTCCCCATTGTCCTTCCATCTTATGCCAGAACAAAGCCAGTTCTCTCAGATTTTGCTCCAGTACTCTGGCCATCTTGGTGGTCCTCCACTGGACTTCGTCAAGCATGTCACCTTTCTTATAGTGGGGAACCCAAAACTGAACATACTAGTCTAGTGTGCTCACAACCAGTTTTATGTCATCCACAAGCTTCCTGAGAGTACACTCTGTCCGATCATCCAGGTCTTTATTAAAGAGGAGTTGTTAAAAGTGTTGTTTGAGGAAACAACACTGGCCAAATACCAACCCCTGAAGTATGCCATTTCTGAATATCTTTATACTGCTGAGCCCAGCTCTTTGAGCTAGGAATTCCAGCTGTTTTTTCACCTACCTTGTAGTCCACTTATCCAGTTCATATCTCCACTGTTTGGCCATGAAGATAGTGTAGAGTCTGTTTCAAATGTTTTCATATGAAAATCTAGGTAACCACAGCATACACTACTCTTCCCTTGTCCACAGAGCCAGTCCTCTCAGCATATAGAGCATTCAGATTAGTCAGATATGATATGCTTGTTTTAATCCATGCTGGCTGTTTCCAGTCAGCTTCTTATTCTTCATGTACTTGGAGTGGGCTTCCAAAAGACTGTGGTCTGTTATTTTCCCAGGGACTTCTGTAAGACTGACTAGCCCGTAGTTTCCTGGATCCTCCTGCTTGCCTTTTTTCAATATACATGTGATATTTGACTTTTTCCCAGTCTTCAGGAACCTCCCCCATCCCTCAACCTTTTGGAAATTATGGACAGTGGCACTGGTCCATTCCCTCTGCACCCTCATATGCATCTCATCTAGTCCAGTGATTTCATGTGTATCCAGCTGGCCTGTTTCAAGCAAAGCTTTATGTAGTGCAATCACTTCTTTGCATAGGTTGAGACCCATGTTCCTCACCTTCCCTGGCTTTCCTAAAAAGCCTGTATCCGTCTGTTGCAGCACTGACATCCCACCGCATCTGACATCCCAGCTCTGCAACTGTATATGAACTTTCAATTCCTTCTGCTGTTTCTCATGCTGTGTGCATTTATGCACAAGCACTTGAAATGGAAACCAAGTTGTACTTTTTTTTGCTTTCACTAGAGCCTCCTCCATCATATAGTCCCATGAGCAACACCTTACCACCCCATTTACTTCCACTTCTCTTTCTGTTTTGCTAACCTTCCCTTGGAATACCTAATTTAACACCTTGCTCACAAGGTTAGGATGTCTCTTGACAAAGATTTTCTTGCCCCATTTCATCAGATAGATCCTGTCCCTGCTCAGTAGTCCATGTTCCTCAAAGAGGGTCCTGTGGTAGTGAAAATTGCCCTAGATGAAACACCAGCTGCACATCCAGGTGTTGAACTGCAGGTTGTATCTACCCAGACTTGAGCCTTCCTCCCTTACTGGAAGGACTGAGAACAGCACCTTGCCCTCTGCCCTTTACCCTCAAACCCAGTGCTCTGTAGGTACTTTTGATATATTCTGGATTAGCCCTAGCAATATCTTTGACGTCAGTATAGTTGAGCAGCAACGGGACCAAGGGCCAGATGACCTGTGTTGGTTTCTCCCAACATCCTGGACTCAAGCTCCTGGCAACCAACAGGTTTCCTGCTTACCAGTTTGGGCATTTGATGTTGCCTCTGTCCCCTACAGCAGGGAGTCTCCCGTAGCTATCAGCTGCTGTTCTTTGTGGAGTGGATAGTTACTTACCTGTTTCTGGGGGATGTGTGCCCTGTTAGGTCTTCCC
The DNA here is from genome assembly GCA_013398735.1 of Nothocercus julius. Taxonomy (NCBI): domain Eukaryota; kingdom Metazoa; phylum Chordata; class Aves; order Tinamiformes; family Tinamidae; genus Nothocercus; species Nothocercus julius. Next base: position 2,548,866 of record VZSV01000123.1, on the reverse strand, counting down.
GCTCCTCCCTTGATCACTATACAGGTCAATTTACCTGTTCTGTAATTCTGGATCTGTGGGCAGAGAAAAAACCTTTCTTCTGTTGCCAGAAGTCACAAGTATCCAGCCTCCCCTATCTTGGAATCTTGTTTTTCTTTGGAATCTGTTGCTTCTTTGAGGGTAATTTCTAATGGCCCTTTTCTTTTTCATTGTGAGCTTGGGCTCTTGAGGCTGCAAAGTCTTTTTGCTGTCAGTCTCCTATACATGTTTCCTGACAGTGCGTTCACCTCTCTTGTGCCTTGCTCAGCACCTTGAGAAGAGCTCAGCTGCCACAGGCGAGGCCACTGGGGAGACACACGTAGCCCTACACAGCAGCTGTTGATGCATCTGATATGATGGGAAAATGGTGCTGGAGACTGTGCTCTGTTGTGGGTCAGCACCAACACATGCAGTGCTGAGCAATCCCACTCAGGCTTGAGTAGAGTTTCTGGGCCCATTTGTGTACCTGCTTCAGTATCTGCTGTGACACCTGCCCTGTTTCTTTTAGCTCCCTCTGTTCACTGTCATCTTGAATGGGGAAAGGCTACTTGATAAATTTCTTGCTATGAAGACTGTGGCAATAACATTTTTAAAGCCAGTAGATACTGCTCAATCAGTCTTTTTGCATAAAATATTTGTGTGTTCCTGAAAGTATATCCATTTGTAATTTTTGAGTCATTGTAAGAACTTAAAATTGCTGCCCTGATAAATTGATGTGTTGTCCCACGTGCCAACTGACTTGACTTGATAAATGCCATTGAATGAATGCAGTGGTAGTCGAAGGATTACAAGAAAAAAGTAATTGCATTACATCAGAGAATGGTTCTTGCTCTAGGTGTTTAACTCCTGATGCAGAAGCACGTCCAGACATAGTGGAGGTCAGCTCACTGGTATCTGAGGTGATGATGAAATATTTGGATATTTTATCCACTTCCCATCTCATGCTGGAGAAGAAACTGGATCGGGAGAGGATACGCACCCAGAGGTACTTCTTGGAGGCTAATCGAAATGCAATGGCTTACCATCATCAGCTTTCTATTTTATCTCAAGTAAGTTCATGCATTAGTCTTCTTTTCTTTTTTTTTTTTTTCTCTCTCTTTTCACAGTGTGTCATATCTGGGAAAATAAAGTCCAGCAAAGCAGAAAATAAAACAAAATGAAAAGACAAATCCTCTTAGAACAATTTCAGATTCATGCAGACTCTTTAATTTATTTTTAACTAGGTATTCTTTCATTCTCTGTAGACATGCTCATGCAGGAAAAATAACAATACCTTAAAAACTTGTGTCATCATATGTTGGAAAATGACATTATTGTGGAGATGCTTGCAATTTTGATATCCTCTGATAACATCTAATTATGAATGCACATTTGTGAAGGGTTAGTGAATAGGAGAATGTACACTTGGCTAGAATGGAACAAATGGGTAATCTTGTGTATGATTCACAAACGGTGGCACTGAGAAAATGGAACCTACACAAATATAACTTTTAATTACGGATTGGTAGATAAAGAGCGGTGATGCTATGTATTTGCTAAGGCTTTCTTACTGTCTGATACAGTCCTGCAGAAATACTACAATGTTTTCATTTGCTTCAGGCTGTGAGGCTGTCGAACACTCTTCATGAAGGACATCAGGATTTTACAAAATAAAGCAAACTTCTATATTATCTCTGAGAAGACATCTCTAAGAAAGGCATCTCTATCCTCTAAGAAAAAGATTGTCATTCTTTTTATGACAGCAGGGCAATTCCAAAAAAAAATGTTTCCAAGCTTGCAGATTTTTTTAGTATACGTATTTGTCTTCACATACCTTTTATAAGGCTTATAGAAATTAATCACTTTTCTTCCATAGGTTTTCAAACTAGTAGCCCAAGAATATCATCTGCATTCATGATGACATATTACTGTTTCATTCTGTTCTGTTTTTCATAAAAAGGATGCCAACAACTTCCCCAAAAAATCAGTAAACCAGTGTGATTTGAAATATGAGAGGTACTGAAATGGAGGTAAGGTATAGAATAGGATTACGGCTTAAATAAACAAGTACCAAAAGTTATTTTACATATATTTAGAGTTTCCATATTCTACACTTGAAAGCTGGTTGTATAACATTTTTCATATCTTGATATAGTCCTGCATAACTCTGATCAATTTTGCAAAAACACCTACTATGCAAAACCAAACTGTGTTTATTTTGTTGCTCTGTTTGATTTAGTATTTCAATGCAGTTGTTATTCTTCAAAAAGAGAGTGCTCTATCCAGACCTTTGTAAGCCTTTATATAATTTTTATTATGATACATTAGCTGTACCTTGAAGTTACAAACCACTTCTGTTTTGTATAAAGACTTAAAAAATACACTAGTCTTTGCAAAGAGAAGAAAAAAAACCTCTGTAATTTATGGAATAATGGCTAATCTTCTGAAGGAAGTAATACTGTAATTCTAGTTCACCTCCAACAGATATTTTATTATGTATAGCGAATGAAACAGATTCAAAAGGAGAGTCTGAGAAAGACCCAGAACACCACTGAAGTTGAAGGAAAATGACTCTATTTGGAGAAGTGGGAGACCTGATTGTGTGTTCTTACTGTAAATCAGATAGAATAAGAAATCAGGCTAGGAATTCCCAGATTTCAGGAGAGTGCTACAGGGTTTACAAATAGGAGGAGCTTACAAAAAGAAGGTTTTCTTCTTAGCATTGCAGGAAAGATTTATGAAGTTGAAGGATTTCTAATAAAAAGACTAGCTACTCCTGATAAGTTTTAACTTTTGAAGAAAAAAAACCCCAATATTCTGCGGAAAATGTTAAGAATTTCAAGCAGCTGTTCTTGAAATGAAAACTCTATGAGGTGTGGACAATATCATTCATCTTAGTCATGGCCCCAGTGATTCCAGAGCCAGGTAATTTGTCATTTTTGCATGGTGTCAGAAAACTCAGCATTTCTGCCATGTAGCTCAAAGTTCCGTTGAAAACATCATTTTCTCTCTACTGAGATGTGCCATGGTCTTCTTTTTCATCCTAGTTATGTCATGTTGTGAATATTGCTCAAATAAAAAGCATACTTTCTGTCCGGGTTTACAGAACTATGTGGCATAGATCTTTTGGAGTCAGAGTGGAGTCTGGTTTATAAACAGGTTGTGACCAGTGTGGGTAATGATGAACTGGCAACCTGAAGGACAGGTCAGTAGTAGATGTCAGGAAAGCATTGTTATCTCACCTGGCAAGTATAGCATAGTATCTATTCTTGAAAATAATCCTAATAAAAATAATCATTGTCACCTCCTTACCTAAATTCTTATCCTCCATTGTTTTCCATAGGAATTGCCTTTTTTTTCTTTTTTTTAAAGAGAATAGAATGAAATATAAGGATGGTGTTTAATAGCAGTGGTGTCCTGAAACTTAGTTTGCTGGCATATCATAGAGTGCTTAGGGCACAAATAATGGTATATCATACATAGTACCTTTCATTTCAAGGTAGTCAATATTATATTTTCATGCTGTGAATGGAAAACGGTGAAGAGGGAAAAGGTAGTTTGTGCAATCACCAGCCAGGCCATTGGCATAGCTGAGTCTTCTCGGTTCCAAGCCAAATCTGAGTCCTAAAACAGTAGTAGTTTTAGCTAATAATGAATATATATTTTTAATATTTCCTTTAAAGATATGAGTGGGTAACTTAGTATGGTTTCCATTGCTTTATTTCAGGTATCTAGATTTGAAAAGTATAGAAATTATTTTGGCTGTGTACAAAAAGCTCAAAACAAATCACTTTCATTACTGTTGAAATATATATTTGATTACATGATTATCATCCATTATTATTTCACTTATTGCATATGTCCTGAGCCTTTTCACCTAAATAATCCTAATTAATGCTTAGAAGGCCTTGAGAAGCAAGTATTTTCACATAATTCTTGTCGTATAAATAGAAAAATCTATCTCTGAATGCCTGTTTTTTTTAACTTACAGTATCAATATACCAAAAACACACCTTGAGTTTGTACTGCAAATTATGTTTTCCTTCAAAATGTTCAGTTCCCCTCTAGAACAATAGTGTGATACATAGCTGAGATCAGCTATATGCTTTGAATGTGGGATAGGAAACCATAAACTTTATATCAGAATCTATGTGTAAAAATATATAACAAATTTTGAATCCTTTGTATCTACTACTGTTCTGATCATGTAGGTAGTCTGTCTTGTCTGCCCACTTTTAAAGTCGTCTTTGAGAGTAGCCTCATTATCTCCACTGAAGGTTGGTTTGTGCGTTAGGCACCCCCGCTCTGTCACATTTTTCCGTATAGCAGGGTTTTGTAGTGTTCTTTTCTTTAGGAAATTAAGCTTATTTTCAATCTTTGTGTTAATAATATCACCTGAATTCACATTTTATATTTAAATCCACATTTTACATTTAAATATTCAGATGCAGTTCCCTGTTATGCAGAGTATGGTAACGGGAGACTAAGATGCGTGGGTAATGGAACAGTAGGTAAAACTTTTGTTGTTCAGGGCAGTCTAGTTGTGTGGCTCCACATGCGGCGTTTGTCAGGTTTAACAGTCACCCTCAGCTGAGCTGAGTGCTTTGGGCTAGTGTTCACAGGCACAAGAATGCTAATCAGCTGTGCCATACGTAAGGTAAAACGGTGAAAGAAGCAGTATCTTCACACTGTGTCTTTTGACTGTGTCTAAAGTGAAGAGCCTGGCCAGGCTTGACATGGTTTGTGCAGTTCTCTGTTATCCCTAGACAGACTACACTAAGTTAGGGAACAGTTTGGAACCCGCATAAAAGAAGAACTCTACTTTCAACTATCATCTGTCTGAAGACCTTTTTTTTTTTTTTTTTTTTTTTTTTTTTTTTTTTTTTCATTCAAAAATTCAATCTGGAAAACTCTGAGGAGACCTGAAGCACTATTAGAAGAGAACTGAAAATCCTGGGCATATCCATAGCGCATATATGCACTGAGTAATATATGGTAGTTACAGTCAGTGTGATGCTTTCAGAAAATGTTGGTCCAACTTTGTATGCCCGACAGAGCAGCCGTGTTATGGATGAGATTTCCAGGAGATAACAGATGGATGTATGAATATGCACATATGTGGTGTACATGACACCTCAAGGTATCAGATTTACTTTTTGTGTACAACGGGTGTTGTAAAAGTGTTGCGAAAGTGGTAAGTCCAGCATGTTCCCAAAATATTGGATGTACTGAGCAAGTACAAGGCTGCTACACAGTAATACCACATCTTTATGCCCAGGATCCTGGGAAATTATGATACTTCAGCCTTTGCAGTTCAGGGCGTTTAAAGACTAACTTAAATTTCACTTGTTTCAGTGACCAACTGCAAATGACTAAAAAGTGTTAATTTACTGTTACTTTTTGTCCTCTCCACACTTGAAATATATACATAACAGCTATTTCTTTTCTCATCATTGTTATATCTCCCCTCTGACATTTTTTTTTTCCTTTGGACTGAATAATCCAATTCCATCAGTCTTAGTCTGTAAATTGTGCTTTTAGACCTAGGATTATTCTCATTTCTCTCCTTCAGTCTCTTTCCAATTGATTTAGTTTAGTTAGTCAGTTTGAAGCATAGTGTCCAAAACTGGGCTCAGTTACTCCAGCTATGAGCCTTTTTGCTACTGAGCAAAAGGAATTCACTGCTCTTAGAGATAAACCTGCTCTTTTATACCTCCCAGTATGACTGTCTTTTCATAAGAGCATAGTCCTAATAAATCCTATTCTGTTTCTGGTCCACCAAAACCCCCATATCTTTTCCTGTAGAGCTGCTGTCTAACTATTAATTTCCTGGTCTGCGCATTTCTGCGGTTGTTTCTCCCTGCTCATAGAACTTCACATTTTTCTGTTCCTGCACTTCATCCCTCTTGATGAACAGGGGATACCTAAATTTTGCCTAGTATAATACCATATTTACTTGTCTCAAATGAAGAAGTTTAATTAAACATTTTTTTCTGAATACTATTACAGAGCTCTCTATTTCTTAGAGAAAAATTAATTAGTTTGGACTGAAATATGGCAAAATAGACCTAAACTAAGTATCTGTATTTCAATTAAAGTATTTTAATTAAAACTACTTTTTGTTTTTCAACAGTGTATTTTGATTTGTAAAAGATTTAGATTCTTGATGGAAATGGAAAGGACCAATTTCCAGTACAGATTTCACTTGTCTAAAAATAAAGTACATCTGATTTGACAGGGAGAGTGGTGACCAGTGGAAACAGTGAGAGTGCAAGTGTGTAGAATATGGATGAAACGTCTCAGCTCTTAGACGCTTTTTTTTTCAGTTGTGACACAGATTTCTGTGTTTTCACAGATGCATTTGCTCTGTCATAAAGATGAAATCAGGAAAAATATAAGTTTAATTGACTCTTAATGGGAAGATTTTTACACAGAGACTTGTTTCTCTTTGATTTCCTTTCTTTAAACTAGAAGGCAGACTTTGTTTTAACAGAGGTGATAAATAGTCTGGTGTATGGGGAAACTGAGGCTGATTATAACAATATGAGGGTGGAGGATTAAGTGAGAAATCCTCCAGAAAGACTACAGAATCAGCTAGGAGCCTGGTTTAAATCCATCAGTTATATCCATCTAACTCACGTTGAAATGTTGGAAATGTTTTTCATGTTTTCCATATCTCACTGCTTAATATACTTATTCAAAGTGTATGGATCTGTCTTCCTGCCTATGGAAAGTGTTGTTTTAAGGCATTGGAGAATACCTTCTCCACTCTCTAGCCACACAACAGTATTCTTTATAGGTCCTGCTGCTCCCGATTCAAAGTTGGGCAAAAGTGGTTTTGAACTTACACTCCAGCCTTTTCCAATTGACAAACTTCTATTTTATGGCAGTACATTTTGATTCTACTCTTGCTTTGCTTTGCTTTCTTTAGCTTAGAACAGGGGATTAGTTATTGACTATAGCTGTGTATTAACTGCTTTGTGCACAGAAAAACATGCCCACAGAGCTTGCCATAGTGTGCTACACAGCAACCACTGCTATTTTAATGTCTTTGACATAGGCTCAGCCCAGCTTTTGGACTGGGGAAGACTTGGACTTAGTTGCAGACTGAATAGTCTTTGACATGTTTGCTAAAAGAGTCTAAGTATTTTGGGATATATTATCCTCTGAAATTATTTTAACATTAATCTGTTATGTCTGTGTGACTTATCTTCTGTTCACTTTTATCAGACTTTATTTTGACAAGATACAGCAGAATGAAGAATGAATTTATTAATGTGCAACAGCAATAATATGCAACGATTTGGAACAATATATAAAGAGGTCATAAAACCAGTCTGCCTTCAAAATACATTGCATTAGAATAGAGGTATAACAGGGATCAGTGATCTTTATTCTTTCTAGAAAAGCTATAGGCAGCAATAGCAGGAGAGGTAGAATTTTATACTCAGTAAGAGCAACTGGCTGCAGATGAGATTCAGTACTTATATGAGAGCATTGAGACAGCCAAATAATTTATATTCCATGTTTTGATTTTCTTATCTGTGTTTTGATAGTGCCAGTCAGCATGTGGTCGGTTCAGCTCAGGGAATCTCTCTTGGTACCAGCTGGTACCAACTGTTAACTGGGAATTAAAAGTTGATTTCTCTATGTTTACAAGTGTGTGTATACAAAAGAATCTTTCTTTTGTAGGTTGTCTAAGGAGTGCTGGATAACACCATTTTCTGTTTGTTTTTTTGTTGTCAGGGACATTATGAGAAGCCGAGTCTTTGTAGCAGCAGCAGTGGAACAACCGGTTGCAAACATGAGTTTTCAGAAAATGCTGACATCCCAGATGAAAGTTGTCAATCTGCATGTGGAAAAGATGAAGACAGAACATATAAAGAAGTCCTGACAGAGGATGACAACACTTTAGACAACTCTGAGAAAGGTAGTCATTAGCAAAAGAAGCATCAGGAGTACTCTTATGCAGCTCAGAGTTGGATTAAAAGCATCTTTGCTTGATTTTTGTATGCAGATGTGTGCTCTGAACTAGATGATGAGCTGGATATATTAGACAACTCAAGCAGCTCCAGTATGAGTCCTGTGAAAGAGTCTGCTCTTGGTAAGTCTTCTTAAAAGTGAAGGAGTTCAGTGATTACTGACTGGTACCATCGAGGCACAGCTCTTTTAGTTTTCTTTTACTTAGGACCCACAGTGTATGATGAACTTGCAATTAATCATACCCTAATATTTTAGAATATACTTTACTAACTGTGCCTCAGCGGTAACAGTATTTCAGTATAGTTTATTACTCATCACGTTTTCTTTGTAGCTTGTCCCTAAATTTTAAAACAATGACTAGGGCAGCCTGAGTGTAACTGAGCAACTTGACAAAAAAAAGTTGTTCTTAGTTCAGTGGAATAGGGTAACCGATATTAATAAGAGACAGGAGGAGGATAGTGGGAAAACTTTTGTCTCAGGAGTGGTAATGCTATGTGTGTGAATACATGGAAGCCTGTGTAAGCAGGTTCTGTGAAAGCAATTGAAAAGAGGCAAGTTATAGCTGTGTGGATGAGATAATTGAATAGAAGCAAAGGAGTGTCTGATGCCTGATGATTAGATTTGAATTAGGGAGTTTATAACAAAATACGGCATTCAGTCTGCCTTTATTTATGATAATCAGGTAGAGAGGCATCAGCCGTGTTAGCTGATAGCTTTGTTTGTTTGTTTTTGTATTATGTTCTAAATCTGAAAATCGCAAAGAGATATGAAAGACCTGTAGCAACTCTGAGCTACCTGTTGAAATGTAATACACTGCGATCTGCCTGTTAAGTGGGATGGCTTTCTAATTAGATTAGAAGAGAATCTAAGAGCATTCTCTGTTAGAAAAAGACTGATACTAGAGCCAAATAAAATTTGAGACTTCTATTCCTCCCATGAAGGTCTGGCAGATGATTTGTGAATGCTTTTGAAAGCATGCAGTCCTTTTCAAAGGTGAAGGAATGTAGCTGTCAACAAATCTTAGTGTTACAAGATCCCAAGCTTCAAAAAACATAGAATAGCAGTTTTATCTATTTGCGTTGCTATTTGCTGTCTGCATTTATGCTATCTGTACTTGGATTTTGGTCCAAGTAACAAAGAAATATGACTGGTTTTAATTGAACTGTCTAGCCATTAGTGCAGGGCAAATAAATGATTCAATATTTCTCCTTAAAGTCCATTAATATCTTCTACTAATTGTAACTGGATAGCTTACCATTATGAATGCTGGAGGGCCTGTGTCTAGCCAGCCCTGAATTATTACCGAGCTTTTCTTGAAAACTGCTAAGAGTGTGGCAGGAGACGGCTAAACAAAGAAACAAAGTCAGATACAGGGAAGAGATTATACAGAAAAACTCTTGTGGATCAGCAGCCAACAGAGGAGCTGTTCTGTTTTGGTATTTATATTAAAGAATAACACATCGCATGTCTCCAGGAATTACATATGATGCTAGCTCAGCATCATACAGAGACAAGGAAAATACTTTCCCACCCAAAAGCATTCTTGGTAATGATTTCCTTCCTGTTCATTTTTCTTTGTTAAGATTTGGACATCAATAAAAATCCTCTAATAATTAAATATAGTTAAATATCTGATAGTTAAATATTTTCTTTCCACATTTCTGTTGATTTAATAAAATGCTGTGACTAGAAAAATCTAAGCAGTTCCTATTAATCCCATGAACTTTGATCAGTTACTTTAATCAATTTCCAGAAGTGGTTGAACATTTTCCTCCCGGCAAACGGTTTAGTTGCTGTATAGATACTGCAGTGTTGCTTTTCCAGAAGACGTAGTTGTGCAGTCATACATTCATAGATCACATGTAGTTTCTACTAAATGGTGGAGTTAATGCTCCATATTAGTTGTAATTAATGTTAACAATTTTTTCTTCTTTTAAGGGAAAAAAGAAAAGATAGCTTTTTAAAAAATTACTATGAAATCAGAGGTTCTTAAGTATTGCTTGGCTTATGCTCCATTGCTAATAAATGACTACCTCGGTATGAAGTGTCAGCCATGGTTTTGTTGAACAGGTCAGCTTGACAGGGAAAATATGACCAGTTTTCATCTCAGTATCTTGGAAACCACCAATATGAAAATTTGAGTTTAAGTTACAGTTGTCTTGATCAGGGTTTTAAAAGGGCTTGTCTATTCGTGTTGCCATCACGACATCTCTTTCAAAGAAAATACGAATGTGGAAAAATATATTTAAAGCTGGAAAAGTGGATATTTTGTGAAAAAAAAAAGATGTGTGACAGTGTTGTTTAATGGTACAGAAACTGTTATGCAGATAAATGACAGTGTAGTAGTGGTTAAGTTCATTATAGTCCACTAATTGCCATAATATCCTTAATAATTTTACTTGCCCTGTGCTTTTCATTTCTCTCTTAAGAAAAGAAGTCTGGTTCTTAGTCTAGACAATACAGTTCTTCAAGACCAACTCTTTTAACAACTGCCAAATGCAGGATATGTAGATTTGGATTAGATGTTCATGCGACTTGAAATTATCTTGCTTAAAATTTTAAATACTCTAAACTTTGTTAATCCCACAGGAGCAAAGTTCTATATGTGATATCTGCACTGATATTAATTAACAGCCTCTCTGCTAGAGGTAACTGCTTCGATTAATACTTGTACAAGAGAAAAAAAAAGAAGCAGATGGATTTTGACCTGTCATTTGTAGGGCTTAACAATTTTATTATCCCCAAAGCTTTAGAGTCAGAACCAGGAACAGAAAATCATATGGGAAAAAAGAAGTTTAACAACAAATTTTCCTTCATGTCATCAACATGACAAATTAGCTCCTCTGCTGTGGAGATGGCCGACTGTGCAGTTGCTTGCTGTGCTATGAGATAATGCAGTGTCTGCTCTCCTGAGTGTGGCGTTTCATTCAAAATTTACATTTAATTGCAGACAGCTACCTTTTCTCTTGCAAATTCAGCTTGCATTCACAACATGGTATTCTGTGGCGGGTTTGATGATCTGAGAAGAATACTACTTCTTTAAGTAAGACTTAGTTTGGTAAGTCTTAAGGGAAAGAGCTTCTTGCATCTGCGACATATGGTTCTTTAGATTGCTATGGAAATGCTTAAGAAATTTGTTGAATATGATTATTGCCTCAGGAAGCCCATTGTGTGCACAATGAGCTGCCTGTGGAGAATTTTAGTGATCTTCAAATTTTTTGCTAGCTTGGTTCTCACAGACTGCCTTTGTCTAAAATCCAGGTTTCTCCTGAGACTTTGAGTCTAACGGGGACAGAAGGTTACTGCGGCAGCAAGCTTTTTGAGATCTCTATTTTCTGATACTAGGCTTTGATTGTTGAAGAGTTCTGCTAGAATAAAATCTGCTAAGATCTGGCTTTCCTTTATGCCGCATCACTTAAGCTTAAACTGTGTTTATTGCAGTTTCCATTGCTGCCTGGGTGGTCATTGCTAATGAACAAAGAACTAAATCCTGTTTGTTCTGCAAACCAGCTTTATTAACGTGTTTGGTGCTGTGCATTCTAGTTTACAGTGATTTAAAGGGCAGTTTACTAGGTGCATTTCATATAAATAAAGGCAATTTGACCTTTCTGCTGACAAGATCTTTGAGCCATAATTAAAAAAAAAAAAAAAAAAAAATCAAAAAATCAAAACAACAACAAAGAAAAACCACTGCCATTATCAGGGACAATGATTTAAGTTTTCTGTTAATGTGAGATCTTGATTCAATTTTCCTGTCACTATGATTAAACTTGAGAAGGTTTACAGAGGTTTTTTAGATTCACTGGAGTAAAAGCTACAGCAAATCTATCCATCTTACTAAGTTCTTCTGAACTCATAACATGTTATAAGCTCCTTTCTTGAAATTACATGGTGTGAACATACATGGTTGATGGTTTGATGCCTGCATGAAAAAATACTAAACTGTATTTTAGAATGGATTTATATGATTTACACTGATGTCAATTCATGTTGCAATGTTAAAGCCCTAGAATTTACTTAATTACATCAGCAATTGAAGACCAAAGTAGTAATCATAGAAAATTTCCTGATGCTTATTTTGATTTTTTTAATGTCCTTATAGAATCCTCATGCGGATATTCAGAGTAGAGGAGGGGCATGCGAATCAAAAGCTTTAGCTTTGGTCCTCACTCTCCAACAGGAGGGCACACAATCAAAAAGACATGGATCACTCATACTTGAGATTATCTTGAACTGAGAAATTGCCGCTATCAAGACATTTGAAAGAAACATTAAATTGCTTGGCCCTTCCCATCCATATCAAAATGGAACGTAGTCCAGACAAGACCATGGGCTGATTATAACTACTGTCATTAGTGTTCAATGTATTTGTGTATGTTTTGTTTCCTACAATGATTTTTAGATGTCTGAATCTATTCATACTTAGTTATTGAAGAAATTATTGCAAAGTGTTTTCACAGAATCAAATACAAAGAGACTCCTGTCTCAGTTGTAGTGCTCAGTGGGTCTCTAATATAATATCCAGCTTTAAAAAGGGAGCCAAAGGTTGTTGGCCATTGTTTAATGAAGCTCTGTGTCATGATCTCCTTGATCTCTCTCTCTCTTTTTTTTTTTTTTTTGAATTCATAAGTATTTTCCTAATCTTGGCATATGAGTCAGAAAATAAAATACCCTTATTACATTTCTGCCATGTACAGTGACTGGTGAGGCAAGCTCTTTGGTGTGAAATATTATGCAGTTGCAAATATACTCATAAGCAAGCAGATTTGCAAGTCAAATGTGGTGAGTCATCCTCTAACTGATCAAAAAAATTGGGGTATGAGCCCTTTCCTAATAGACTATTTATTTGAAATAGCCAAAGACTGTAGTATTTCAGACCCAGTTTAGTATATACATAGTCGAAGAGAAATAGCTGTTTTTAAAATGGTAGCAAACAGCTATGTTGAAACATAGCTCTCCAGCCAAGTGCTTGGCTGGTTACAGACTTTTTTCTCCCATATAGCCCCTAAACAGATCATATTCTTTGTTATATCAGCTTGTAACTCAAAGTTCTTCTCCCAAGTAACATGATTCACGTTCGACCAGAGCTTCTACTTTAGCATTTGCGTTACTGTGTCTGCATCCTCTGCAGGGCAAGTATTTCTTACTTGGGTAAACACAATCATAATTTGTCTTTACAAAAGGGCTTCTTTGCTTTATAGACTGCGGACACTTAGTGTACACTCAGTGTTAAAGTTATTTGAAGTAGGTACTTGCATAAGAGATTAGCTTATTTGTTATTCTATAAATTAAAGACTTGTATCCAATCTTTTTGGCTACCGAACTGAAGTGTCTTTTTTTGGCTAAGGGAACACCAGCAAGGAATAAAATATGGAAGCCTTATGTCTTTGTGCTCTCCCTCTCATGTGCTCTCTTTCTCTCTTTCACTTGCTTTTTCACTCTCTTTTCCTCCTGCTCTTCCGTTCTCTCTTTCCCCAGACAGGTTAGGCTTAAATAAAAGATCTATCATTTCCTTTAGATTTCTGTGTGGCTTTAATGTGGCTGATGCCTGCCTTCTTCAAAATCCTTTCATTTAAGTTGGAGAATCTCTAAAAAGTAGAAAAAATAGTGGTACTATATTTCAGGGCACAATTAGAAGTATGTTTGAACACAAAGCAAAGAGTTAGCATTCTTCAAAATATATTCATTTCTGAAGGCTGGACCATCTCTGAAATTCCTCCACTGTTGATTTAGGACTTGTAACTATTATAACTATACCAACAGTGGGAGAATTAGGGAAAGTTTCACATATAATCTTTTTTTTTTTTTTTTTTTTTTTCCTTTTTCCTTGCTAGTTTTTGAGTGATTAGATGCATCAGGTCTTGTTTTATGATAAAACTTGTGATATTACTGGCATGGAGAAACACCTTATGCAGACAGAGATTCAGGGTATTCTATCAAAAAGTGTTGTATAGGAAAAATATTGCAGAATTTCCTAGTTTTACTACTCAGACCTTCAGTTGGGTAAAATATCTTTTCATTTAAGCATACATTTATTCCTTATTGTGCAAAGTAAGATACCATCGATAGGAGATGGTGGTCTCATACATAAGGAAAAATTGCTGATAAAGGAATTGTTTTACAGGAATATTTTACAGCATTCCTTCCTTCTTATTTTTACCACTCCTTCTTCATATTTTCTGGTACTATGCAATAAATGTAATAAATGCATAGGTTTAGTTTTATTGCTGATTGGATATGCACTAAGAATTGGTCATACATCTATCTTCTAGGTCTTAAAATCAGTTAGATTATTTAAGAAGTAAGGATTAAATATGTAGCTGCTTAAATAACTAGCTAATTCAAAAGATGGCAGTAAAGCTGTGACACAACAGGGTTTAGATCAGACAGTAGAAGCTTTACATGTAGATTTTTTATCCGTTTGAGGATGTCATTGTGATTACATTGGTAGCAATAACTGAGGTAGTAATTTCAGTGCTAATCCATATATGTCTTCTGTGGATATAAAGTTATGTTATGTTAGTTTCTGTGGCTTTCTGAAAGTGTGTATTAAAACTCTGGGCATGGCTGAGACTTCAGTTAAGATGCAAGCAAATCTTCAACATATCAGAAAGCAATTCCACTTTCAAATGTGCTTTCAGAGTGCTCACGTTTAGTTTATATTTACTGCTCCTTTTCAAAAGTTATTTTGACGTGATGTCTGGGAAATTGAGGTTACTAGAATGTGTGTATATATATATTTATAATATTTTTAATGTAGAAGTTTGTAACATTTGTGCCTTTGTTTCAGACATAATTAAAACAAGTTATAGTGCTTCTGAAAGACAGCATCAGATTAGGTATGTATGGTCTGTGATTTTAATGTAGATTTTATAAATTGCCATCAATATAGTCCATTCTTGTCGAGGGAAGGGTTGCAAGACTGCCTGCATGAAACACTTGTGGAATTTCCTTACTTGTCTTTACAACTTCATTTTGCCTCAGCGTGTGTCAATCAGTCTGCTTAGGGATATTCTTTGAGAATGCCTTCATGCAGAAGCTTTATATGCATAATTTAAAGATTGCTGTCAAAATGATACCGTTTTAAAAGTAAACTCTGTTACATAAGTTGGTAAGATCATTCTATTTTTGTAATTTTAGGCAGTTATTTTTCCATAGAAAAATAGCTTTATATAGTTGATAATGTAGAATAATATCTTATCCCTTGAACTGCTGTAAACCTCCTATGTAAACTTAGATACATATTTTGGGAATTCTGAAGTCCTGCTCGTTTTCTTCAAAAAGAAAATGAAACATAAACTATGACATCACTGTTCTCATTCTCCTTCTCAAGTGCTTTCCTTTTTCTTCTGTCATTAACTCAAGATGTGCCTCTAACACATTCTGTACCACCCATTATTTTTTATGTCTTTGGCCTCACTCTCGTTCATAGAGTTTCTCTTCTCTTCATATCTTCATTCCTGGTTTTCTCACTGATGTAAAAACAAAAAATTCCCAGGGTTTCATCTGCCTTTAGGTATTTTTTTTTCTTTCTTTTCTCCTGTAACTTAATTATTTATATTAACTGCCTTGATTCATTTCCTCTGTTTCTCCACAGACTTTGTTTTGTTTCAGGTTTTTACAAGGAATATACCTGAAACAACTCTTACTAAACTTTTAAATGAACTCTTCCAAGTCACAGTACTTAATTTTCTTGATCTGCTATTTACCATTAGCGTTTTCTTCATCTTCTTGAAATCATAGACTCTTTTTACTTGCCCTGTTCTGATTCTCCTGCTTAAGAAACTATTCTTAAGCACCTTTTTGAAGGATATTAGTTTATCTGTCCTTCTAATTTCCTCTGGATGTTGTATGTAGCTTTATTACTAATTCTCTTTTATTTTCTTCTTTATCTGAACCTCAGGTGTACAAATTAATCTACCTTTGATTAAAATAACGAATTTAGCTCTATAGGCCAGACATGTTGTCTTCTGTCCATATTTAATTTTGGCTTTTCTCTCTAAGATCTCTTTATGCCTGTGTGACCTGGGTTCTACACAACTGCAGGTCGTAGTTGCCTGTACCCAAAGTCTCATCCATTGCCTCTGGTTTTTATCATTGTAGAAGATAATACCTACTTTGACCACTTTGAGATCTGAACATTCACTTATATTTGCATATCTAAGACCTTGCATACAGGATACGTCTAACTGTGCTGGACTTTTTTTTTTTTTTTTTTTTTTTTTTTGGTCTGACTGGTCTCTCTAGGATACAGCCTTTTCCATCATTATGCACTTAAAACTTTTGCTCAGGTTCACAGGGTTATCTGTCATGAATGCAACATCTTCTCTGGCTTTGATGGCATCCTAGTCCCTGAAACGACCATTCAGGACCCTTCTGCAAGGAACATTTCTACAGCCATACCTTCAACCCTGCAATTTTCTGTATGTCCCCTTCTACTTCTACAGGTGCAGGTTTATTCTGACCCTTTAAAACCAAATCTTTTATTTTTTCTTTTGAATTTCTTCTTGGCATATCACCATCCATTCTGCCACTTTCCAGCCACAGACCTGAATCAGTAATGGCAGCCTTCTAATGCTCAGGTGTTGAAGCCAGCACATCTCTGCCACTCATGCAACCATCAGCAATGGTTGAGAAGGAGTTAAGGAACATATGCTACTTCTATTGTTCTAAAAGACAAACTACAGTTAAAATGACTGCTACCTGTTTTTGTGTTTTTTTAATAGAGATTACATTGGAGACCTGGGATCGAGACTGCGGCCAGGTATTTTTGTGGTTTCAAGAATCAAACTTTAACTGAAAATAAACATAGCCTTCCACCTCTTCTTTGCAATCTGAAAAATAATGGTATTATCTAACAAGATACAGCTCTGTATAAGTCTGTCTTCTACCTCTTGTTAAGGAAGTCAGTGGGGAAATTCAACAGGATAAAATGCTAATAGTTCAGTTGGAGGCCAATTAATTTTGGTGTTTGGATTTCCTCTAGCTCTCAGTGGAATTTTCATTCTTGTTACCAGATCACTTGAGAAAAAAGAAAAAAAAAAAAAAAAAAAAAAAAAAAAAAAAGAAAAGGTGGTTGTGAATGTGCACTTTACAATCTTTAGGTTGTTACTGTATGAAGAAATTTCAGAATATGAATCTAAATTAGCCTCTAAAACATAGTTTAGAGATGAATGAATTTAGGAGAGATAGAGGCTTGCTAGCTGAAGTTCAATACATGGATCTAAGCTTCCGGGCTTAATACTCCCATTGGAAAAATAATTTTGTGACTCAGTGTTCTTTAGGATGTGTCTTGTAGTGGCAATCTGCTGATAAGTTTATATTTAGTCTCTGAGACTGACAGTGTATATGACTTGTCTTGTTGACCAAGATCATATCTTGGATTAAATGGATGCTTATGGCAGGTCCTAGACAGCAGCTCCGTAGAGGAAATATACTTGCACTTTCAACACTGATTGTCAGTTCTGCATGCCAAGAACTAAATATTTTCATTTAACTGCCATATGTTCTTTTATCTATTTTTTGCACAAAGCAGTACGTGAAAAGATTATAACCATTGTGGCATTACATTTGTTTTGCTGAAAGAAAAGCATAGTTTTTATTCATGCATTACTTCCTTTACAATGTTTTTATTAATGAAGAATATATATTTTATGCATGGATTTGCTAGGTAGAGAATAATATTGTAGCTTTAGAGGAAAAGATTTAGATTCACATTTGCTTACAATTTTCATGAAATAAAACTTAAAAAATCAGCTTTTTTTTGTCCCTTGTTATGATAATTATTAATCTTGTTGTCTTTCACGCTTACCTAAATAAAATCAGAAAAAAATAATTAAAATGAAATGAGGAAGCCAAAGTGTTTGAAATACTGCAATATGTTTAATTCCAAAATCATAAAATATTATTTTTCCTTTCAATTCCAAACAGACTGTTTTTTACTTTAGAGCTTGTAGTACAAAATGTGGTGTCATTGTTATAGGGATATGATTGATGCTTATTAGCAAAGGTCACCTTTGTATACATAATTATATAGCTAAGCACTAGAATGTAAGTTTTGGTGGGTACGTATATTTGCGTATGCACAGTTATTGTTTGTGTTAAACAGTAGCTAAAGGAAATGTTCAAATGTAGTGTTACAAAAGAAGAAAAATTATTTTGAATATCTGTTTTAGAAAAAAATAGAAATGTCTCACAGTTGAGACAATTGCTCAGACAGACAATTTCTTATTGTCAGTTCTCCAACTTCTTGATCTCATCCTAGTCAATGAATGGTTCTCTTCTAAGCTGTCTAGTGTACAAGTCTACTTGAAATGATAATGCTTAGAAAATTGCTCTATATGGAGTTTTATTGAGAGACAGAATATTTTCTCAAGCCTGACAAAACATGCAATTTCTGTATTTGCCAAATCTTTCATTTTTCTTGAAACAGGCCAAATTTATATACCATGAGGTGCATAAAAATTTCATTATGTATAATGTATATGTAATGTGCATAGCTCATTACATGCATACATATGTGGTAATTGAATCGGTGTTCATATTTGTGGTTTGCTTAACGCCATGCATTTTTCTCTCATTATCTAATTAGCTTTGCATTTAAATTTTTTAAAACTAGCTGTTCCTTTATATTCACAGATCAACACAGTACTTCTTTTATGGAGTTTATAAGTGAAAGCAATGTACAGTCTGTAATAAAGAGCGGTTGCCTGTATTCTTTCCTTGTGGGGGATGAGAACACACTGAAGAGTATGTGTGCATTTTCCACAGCATTACTCTTTGCTTTGTTGATTTTTCATTTTAAGCTTTAAAAATGCCACTTAGGCACTTTACAGTGATTTCATTTAGATCATAGAGAATGCTTATGACGCATCTTTGCATATTTTCCGTTAATACATTTCATACTCATGCTTTAGACAGAATGATCTCTGGTAAGGGGGATTTTCTGAAAAAGAGCAGAAACCACAAATTTTCCCATGGAAGAAATCTTGAACTTTCTCTCAAAGCCTGTTGTTGGTAGATACTAGGAAAAAAAGTACATGTTACTGAAGGCAAACAAAAGGATATTTTGATAAAAAGGTTTTACAGATTGTCCACAGAAGGCATTGTATTGTAATTCCTATTTCTTTCTTAAAATATTTAAAATGTATCATATATGTTAGTCTACGCTGAAAAAAAAAACAAAAACGGTTTAGCAAGGAACATTAATGCTTCTCTTTCTGATAGAGAAACCTAGTGTACAGAACTCAGGAAAGATATTTTCTTTTGAAACACATTAATTACANCTCTTTCTGATAGAGAAACCTAGTGTACAGAACTCAGGAAAGATATTTTCTTTTGAAACACATTAATTACACTACCTAGTTTTTTAAGTTTCCAGGTTATTCTTTTTTTTTTTTTTTTGTTCCCAACACTATTGGAAAAACAAGTCATGCATTAAAATTCAATATATTCATTTACAGTTTGTAAACAGTTCCTGCTACTAATACAAACAGGCTACAAAATGAGCTCTCCTGATTTTAGTGTTGTCATCTACAGCATCGTCAGGAATTGCTGTATCACAAAGGAAGGTGCGTCAGATCAGTGACCCTGTTCAGCAGATTCTTATTCAGCTCCACAAAATTATCTTCATCACTCAAGTATGCATTACTGTTGCTTCTGACGTTCTGTCTTAGCTGTTTGCTGTTGTCAAAATGATGGTACTGCGAAGTGCTGCTAATTTAGACACTCTTCTTTAAACACAACAGAACTTGACATTTTTGCAGATGGCAGGATGTTTTAAAAATACATCATTTAAATACAGACTAACCTTGAATATTAGTATGTGGAGGATGGCAATAATATGAAAAAATCGTATGAAAAAAATCCATTCTCTTACCTCAGAAAAATGAATTGCACAGTAACTTATTTTTACAACATTCTGTCATGCCAGTAATATGAATATTTTAACTGACTTATTATGTGGAAATTCATAAAATGCTTTCCTCTGTAATAATAATTTCTATGTAATATTTTTTATTATTAATAAATACTAGTAATTTCATAGGGTTCAAGTGCAATAGTTCAAATCCTGTGTTAGTTTAAGTATTTCAAAACCTCAGTACAGATGTTTTTCAGACTTATGACTGTTTTTAAAATGTTTCATAATGAAAGATAATTAAAGTTATTTCATAACAAATGCTGAAGTAAAAATGGAACTGCTATAGATCCACATCGAACTCTCAAATGAAAATATAGTGAAAGAGTTTTTGCTCTCGAGGGTGATGGCTCACGTTGTTGCTCTCAAAATTTGCTGTTTTTAACTGAACATCTTTTCACCTTCCAAAATGAAAGGTTTATACTTAGCAAATGATATTTATCACCACAGGGGCTTTCCAATTGCTGAGCTCCATTTGTATCATTTCTTTTAAAATAGGTTAGCACAATTGAACTCGGATATATCTACCGTGTGTTGTTTAAATTTTTTTGGAACTGTCAAACTTATCCAAACAGGTAATACAGGAAATGAATGATCAGGAACAAAGAAGAAAAAAAAATCATTATTTAAAGTTAAATGGAAGGTTTAAACTTCAATTTAAATAGTTTTGATCTATTAAAATAATAGTAAAAAAAAAAAAAAAAAAAAAAGTGGTTTTATTACCAGAATGGTTCCAGTGTCTGCTGCCAGAAATGAAGCAGGTTGTTATTATGTCTGAGATGTTTGTGTTATCCTAACACAGTCATCTGCAAACCCAGGAGCTAAAAACAACTTAAAGGCTAACCCCACCTTGGCTGTTTAAGCAATCGTAACAACTTTGATACTCTCCATGAAGGATGGTTTCATAAAGAGAAGGCAGAGGAGGCAGAATCCATACCTGTGCTTCTTTGCTGTGTGCTTTTTGCTTCTCTTACATTTGTTTATAATCTTACACAGTCAAAGTGGAAAATTCTTTTAAAGTAACCCGGCTATTTTCTAAAACTCAATTGCATATTTTAGCTGGCAACTCTAAACTGAGGTTTTGCAGGGAGAATTCGTAACTGTTAGGTCTGGCTACCAGCAGCCGTTCCAATCCAGTTGCCATGGAAACAAGAGGCAGCCGAATTTATGGAATATAATGTGAAAGAATGATTTTTAAAAAGCATTATATAAATCTTTTTTTTTTTTTTTTTAACATTAAAATGCAAGCTAAAATTGAACACTAGTGCATAAGGCAAATCTGAATTTCTGGTGCAGGGGCACCTGTCCTTTGCTACCTCTACTTCAGAGTGTCCCAATATGTCACTAGAACATATGAAGTTCATTGTTGTGGCATGTAGTCTACGGACTATCTGGCAGGCTTTTCCTAGTGCATCACTTTTTGCTCATTTATAGGTTAAGGACATTCAACATTTGCTTGCAACATGCATATAAGGCATCATGAAGAGGCAGAATTACCCATCTGTAATAGAAAGCTGTCTGCAATCAGCTTTCTGCTGAAGTCTTCCAAGGCTAGAACTTAATCTTGATCTCAGGTTTGCAACAACAGATCAGGCGCAGTTCCTGTGAGGCCTGTACTGCTATTCCAGATTTAGAGCTGTCTAAGTACAGCAGTTCTTTCCAGGAGGAAAATTTCTTTGTAATTTTTACCGCAACAGTGTTATAAATATGTCAGTAATAGCCAAACCTTTCCTGGGTTGTCGGAAAGTGTCCTGAGTTCAAAGGAGCAGCACTTTGTGAATTCACATTAGCGAAGTGCTTATAAAGTGTTTACTAAATGGCAGGAAATCACAGTATAGGAAATCATTGGTATAGAAACCAGAAATAGAGTAGAAGACTGTTTCAAATGGTAATGTGTACCATAGAATGATCATCAAACTGGAGTGGTGACAGATGTGCGTATCAATATCACTGCAGTGACCAGCAGCTGAAGCTTTACACTTACTGTTGGAGAAAGGGTTTAAAAAATCTTAAATAGCATAAAAAGAGAGCTCCTTTGAACTGCCTGTAGATGACTTTTTAAAACCCAATAAAGTATGCTGTGTGCTTTCCTTTTGTAAATATAGTACTGAAATGGGTATTTTTAACCCCAAAATACAGAAGAAAAAGTATACAAAATCAGATACGCTATATAGTTTATAGTCAAATGAAATGTAAGTTACCTCCAGAGGAAACTTCTGGTAAAAGAACTGGGCTGAATTATATTAAGATATATGGACAGTCCTCAAAAAGCTCTTTGAAATCATGAGGAAAGGTCTCATTAATTTCTACATGCATTGGTGAAGGGATTAGACTCTTGTAGTTCAATTAATTTCATCCAGAGTAACTCAAAGTAGCTAACATGAAATCTACTCTAAATTTCTATGCAGAGTCTGCTATTTTTTCTTGGGTTTCATCCATAGAGAAATGTCCCAAATATTAGGACTTGATCACTTTGGTTAGGGAGGCAAATCTAGTTTTACCTATATTCTGATCCCCCCCCCCCCAACACACTTTTTTTTGTGTGTAACCAAATTAAAGGCTTTTTTTTTTAACCAATATAACAACCTTTTCTTTCACAGCTAGTGTGACCAAGATGTAAGATGTGTCAGTCCTAATAGAATGAGTAAACTAACAGCCATCACTATTATATGCCATTAAAACAGGTTTTGTACTGTTGTCTTCCTCTGTACTATTGAATGTCAATGTGGGTTTTTTTGCAGTATAATTACTTTTTTTCGATAGTGGTGCTGGTGATCAAATTTATCTTCATAGGAGATGTAACTGTGCAGTGATAAAATAACATTACATTTTCTGTCTCATTTAGCTTCCTCCAGCTTTGCAGTGCAACTTGAAAAGGAGAGTCATTGAGAGATTCAAGAAGTCCCTCTTCAGTCAGCAGAGCAATCCCTGTAACCTGAAATCAGAAATGAGAAAGGTTAGTACACCTATTTTATTATCAATGACAGACTTTCTTCTCTTTAAATTAACCTGTCAGTAGTAATATCACAAAAATAGAAGTGTATGTTCCCAGTTTTTAAAGAGAATATTTAGCATATGCTCTGACCATTGTTTATTTGGAAAATTAAAGAGGCTTCTTAGGTAAGTAGTTAATACTGATTTGTTTCAAGTGTGTCTTTGATCATTAAAACATGTTGTAAATGTAAAGGTTCAGCTAGCTGCTGATATGCAGAACAAAATCCATCTCATCAGAGCTCGGAGAAAGAAAAGAGAAAAGAAAATGTAACTTTCTGTGCTAAAGGATTATTTCTGTGGTAAAAGGCTGCTAAAAATTATGTAAGCTTTTCTTAATTTATACAAACTTCTCCTAATTTATTATTAGCTTTCTAATATTTCTCATGGTTTGAAATGTCTTCCTGCTTAAACTGTAAAAGCACTTAAGCTGACCAAAGTGTCTTGAGCGTAGAATATGTGGTCCAATTGTTGAATAGTGTGTCGGCAACAATTTAGTGTCTTGACTTTAAAAATACTGCAGATTTGCAAGAATTGCAAGACTGAAGAACCATGTGTGTCTGTTTTCCCAGTGACATGTTGGACACTTTCCAACACAGAAAGAGCCCTTCATGGCTAATATTAGAATTTATAAATGTTCCTTCTTCAAAATCTCTTGAGAGGACTTTACTCAACAAAGGATCTGAAAATAACATCTTCAGCATCTGGGTACTGAGGGAGGCTGTGAAGCTTAGATATTTCACTCTTGGATTGCTGACAAAGCAGTTAGTAGGTATACTACTGTATCCAAAATTTGATGACAAATCTCATTTTTAATATCACTTGGGATATAAGAGATGGAAATTCAAGTTCTTCTTGTGCCTAGCCAAACTTGCACTGAAATGGAGACTCTTGTAAGACATTGCTTGCTATGGGGTAGAGTGATCCCAGTTTCCAAATTATCTGTCTACTTTTATAGTTTATCTGAGACAGTAAACCTTCACGGAAGGTGGCTATTTAGTGTTTACGTAGGTAATGCCTTTGAAAGACACTTAGAAGATGAGTAATCTCTCTTCAAGGCATCAGTTTCCTGCCAATTTGCTGTTGGTAAATCAAGCTGCGATTTACATTAAACAGTTCCTGTATTTCAAATGTAACATTATGTCTAAGAAGATGTTTTCTATTCATTTACTGAACAGATATTTCTGGGATAGGATGCCCAAAAATGAGATAAAAGAAATGTTTATTAAAAAATTAGCCTAATTTTACAAGTGCCCATAAATAAAGAAATCTTTTTCTTTAAGACTTTATGATATTATTGACTCTAAAATTGTGTTAACTTCAAAACTGAAGGACTTAAACCTGAAGAAAAGGGAAGAAATACTGCATTTAAGAAGTAAATCGTAGTAAATTGAAGATATTTGAAATGCTTAATGCAATTTTGGGCATTTCTATCTTGAAGGAAGTCATTAATATAAATTATTTAAAGATGGCAACAACAACAAAAAGCGAAGTTAGAAGAATGAGGAATTGCTTAACATCAGTAAGTAAATGATATATATTTTAATCAGTGAAAGCCAACTAAATTCTTCTATAGGTCAGTGATAGGTAAAGGAATTTTAATAACAGATATTCGTCTGTTTCTGTAGTTTCAAAAGTCCCTCAATGAAAAGCGTTAACATGTTGCAGCAATGCACAACTGAAAATTCTTTCTTGCCTACAAAAATATTTTCATTTCAAAGTTATGAATGTTTTCAAAACTAGGCGTTTAAAAGTTTGGCATCAGATGATCAAGTAGGTCTTTGGGTAATCAAGTAGCTGAACAGACTTTCAGCTTTCAGCAGTGCCGGGGTCCTACTAACAGAAATTATACCACTGGAACATGCACTAAATTTCACTTGACACCCAGTTTTGAAAACCCAAGTCATAGACTATTTCTCTCTTAGATTTGAGGGAACAGACTGCCTTCACACAAATGTGTAGCTTATGACATTTTATTCAGATAGACCAAAGAACTCTGTGCTTTATACCAAGTGCAGGTTGGCAGCTTGTTCCTAGAAAATGTCTCTGCAAAGAAGGTACAACACTTACAATTGTGTTCAACACTTTTCGTTAATCTAACATGTACTGAAATCTCCTTTGACCTCTGGTTGTGATGGAAAACATAGGGAACCGTAGATTCCTTATAGATATCCAAGGTTTTGGCAAAAAGGAAGAGTGAGCATTTCTGATATCCTCTTTTCTTTTTTTCCTCTTTTTCCCTGCCATAGCTGCTCCAAGGTTCTCCTGAACTGATTGAGCCCAACTTCTTTACAGCAGATTGTCCTGCATTACTTCTCTCTTCAAGTAGAAATATATTGGTTCCTGATGATAGAAAAGGTAAAAGAAAGCATGAAAACCTCTGCCATGGCATATATTTTTGTAATAAGGATATGGGACTGAAGTGGAAGGAACTCCTGCTCAACAGACATAGTTTTGTGCCGACTGTACTGTTTTTAGTATCAATAGATTTTTTTTTTTTTTTCTCTCTCTTCCTGATAAGAGGTGCAGTTTATCACTGGAGGAACATTCTACTAATTTAAAAGATTATAATTTTGAGTTAAGAAAGATACCAATAGAACATTTTTCTTATAAAAATCAACAGGAGTATTTATGACTACAAATGTCCTGCTTAGAATTTGCCTACCTTTTCAAATGTTCTTTAAACAAACTATATTTAAGCTCTATGATGGTCTTATATCATATTTAGAATTTAGATATGCTCCGATGATTTAATTACATATCTGATTCAGCCTTAGAAACACGAAATACATACAGTGACAAACCATCAACTCCATCTTTAGTGAAACCCACTAGTATTGTCAGCATCCAAGCTGGGAAACCCCAGTTCCTAAGCCAGAGACTTGTTCCATAGTATGCCTCTGTGCAATAAAGGCAAGAGAATATTGAAGGGACTTAAGGGAAATGTGCAGCTTGTATTTTGTCATTTCCAGTCTTCCAAGTGCAAGACAAGTTTGCAATTCATAGGCTGGAGGACATAGAAAGATTAAGAACAGTGGTTACTGAAAGAACGATGGAAAGCTCTGTTTTTGCTGACCTTTGGGTTGAAACTGGCATATCACTTCCACAGCTTATTGTAAAAATAGAAATTAATACCATCTGTCAAGGATGATATCTGAGAAAGAAACAAGCCCCTAACAGTCACTTTAAATATAAACTTTATTTTGTTCCCTGAGACAACCGTGCAAATTGATCAAACGGTCATTTTCTATAATTTTTTGGTCCTTGAACAAGCACATAATACTTATGTATTCTATACAATTTGCTGCTGTCTGTGTGCCTTTTCCACTACAAGTGGTAGGTGGGGAAGTATACCAAAGTGATGCATTATGGTGTTCTTTCACGTTAAATATTTCCAAAAAATCTGTACTTTTCCCTCAGTTATGACTTTCCTTCATAATGTAATGTGCTGTCCCTCAAATGTTCACATCATACCATAAGACACCTCTCAGCTTTAAAAAGGGTCATTGTGGTCAGTGCAATAAACTGTTGCTAATTAAAACTAAGTTCTTATTAAACAAGTTTCTCTGTTGTCAATATGTTTGCTTTGGAAGTACTAGGAAACTGAAACTGTGTATATGGACCCAGAATTGAGTAGTATATCATTACTTGCCTTTAAGGTATTGTTGACGCTTTTGACATAGCAGAAGGGATGACATACGAACAGTTGCAGGTAAAATTTTTATATATTTTAAGGTATAATCTTATTTTGTTGCTCAAGATAATTTTACTGAAGAGAATTTCTTTTAACTTGTAGACTCTAATTGAAGAGGTTTTAGAAGAAACTGGTTATTACAATTTCTCTTCTAACAGGTGAGCCCAAATGTTCAATTTAAAAATTGAAAATTACATTATGATGTGTTAAAGAAATGTATAATTTTTCTGATTTTGGAATTGCAATTTCACTTTAAACTTACACATCTCATTACACATCTCATTATAACACCATAGATGCATGGACTAGAAGAAATGGATTTGGGACACGTAAGCTGTTTTGGCCATATGGTTTCCTCACTCAAATAACATGACAAATTTTCCAGCAATTTCCTCAATTTTTTCCACATAAAGCCGTAGCTGAAAAAGAGGTCATCCTGCTCATTTTAATTGAGATGCATTATAATGCTTTGTTGTTACACACCTGAAAGTACTAAGCTGATGTATTTAGTAAAATAAATACACCAGAAAACACAGAAAAAGTGGTTGCTATCACAAAAGGACAAGGGAAAAAAATAAAGCTTTTTTTTTTTTCTTTAAAACTTTAGGTTACATTTGTTCAAAGATCACTTTTGCAGCCATGAGGTCTGACAATTTTGTTCTTAAGTATTCTCAAATAGTTGAAATTTTTATCTTAATCAAATGCTTCCAAGATTGGGAGCTGTAGGAAAAATATTAAGTAGTGAACAACTTGTGATAAAATTATGAAAAAAAACTCTCACTGTTAACTTCAAGATCTAACAGGCCTTTTTATAACTGTGTAAGTGTGTTGTCTTTGTACACGCTTTTAACTCCTGAACAGACTAGAAAAAAGCATCTTATTGCAATTAAATGTAACTGAACAGAATACTGAATGTGGGCATGAGTCTTATACACAAAGTATAAAAACAAGATATCAATGGAAATGTATAGAGTGCTTAAAGATTATGGTAAAAATATGCTAGAACTTTCAACATGTAACATAGGAATATGACATAAATGCACAGGAGAATAAGCAGTAGAATAATTAATATTCTATTTTCTAGTGAAAATGCGTGTTTATAACTCTTATTTTTCTGCTGTGCTGGGATTTCCTCCAGTGCAATGTTTTTGGAAATTTCATTTTAGAGGAGATATAAGAGGCCATTCTACATGGCCACACAGAAGGACAGGGTAGTATAAGTCATTTCTTCCGTAATGCCATGTCTATCCTGCAGGAAGAAACTAGAAGAAAATAATAAACTTGGTCAGTACATTTCCATACATATATAAAGGCTAAAGAAGTCTGGGCAATGTTTGGCATCGTTGTTGACTTTGGTGGGTGTGCTCTGTGATGTATTTGATTTTCTCAGGAGCACAGAAAAAAATGGAAGTCAAATTGTGGCTCCTCTGAGTCATGCTGGTTCCTCAGCAGTGCTGATTTGTGCTTCCTTCTTGGGACTTGTAGCAAAGGCAAAACTGACTCTGGAGAGGGTGAAAGGAATGGAATAAAATCTTCTCTTTCAAAGCATGTTGCCTGAATTTTGGCTTTTTTCTTTTTCTTGCTTACAATTGTTAATGTGCATGTAGCAGCTGTATGAGGCTTTGACGCACTCCAGTGCCTACGTGTTGTTCTGACATGTCCTGCCATTAGCTGGCACATAAAGAATAGCCATACGGCCGCGGGCGCTGCCACTGGCAGCAATACGTGCCCTCAATTTTTCACCATGGTATTGCATCCTATTATCTGGTATGATCCATGATTACATTTGGTTCTCCTGTCACTATTATATCGCTCCTTCTCCCATCCATGTTCTACTCCCAGATAGTTAAATATTTTTCATTGTTTTTTCCCTGCTTCAGAAAATGTTCAGACGAACATACTTTGGCCTTGGCTGTCAAAAACATCTTTCTCAATTTCCGGAAGACTTACCATGTCTTCTAAATGATTCTCAGCTCAATGCTACTTAGAGCTTTCAGAACTTACTATTCTTCACCCCCCTCCTCCCCCCAACACTCCATCCAAACAACCAAACAGTTCAATTTTGATAGCTGTCCAGTATCAAATGATTCATTTGGCTAGCAGACATGCATCATTAGGTTTTGCCTCAAACTCTCCAAACAGCTTAAGCAAGCCAAAAGGACAAATCACTCTCCCAAGCTGCAGTCCAAGCCATTTATCAGTGTCCACTGTTGTTTGGCTTTATTCTAGTACACAGAAGTTGGTCTGCAGCCTGCAGATTAACATCCTGGCAGCCATTTTTGCCTAAAGGTGTTATGAGCTTTACTCCACTTCCTCTCTGTTGTACATAGTGAACCATTTCAGAAACAACTGCAATTTTTTTCCATCAAAAACTCAGTGCACCCTCCATTTTTCCTGGAATCCCTTTCTTTGAAAAGTCTTCACAAGGAGACATTCAAGGCGAAAAAAAAAAAAAAGCATGGGACTAATAAGTATCTGTATCTTGTTGGTGTTAGGAACATGTAGCAGGGCAGCATTCCTATTTTTAATTCTCCTAGATTATTTAAAATGCTTTTAGTCTGTATTGAGGTCTTCACTTTCTAGGATGGGAAGTTAGAATGAGGCAGCCTGTGTGAGGCTCTGAAAAAGAAAACAAAGAATAATAATATTTCTAGTGGGGAAAAAAAATTGCCTTCTCTCTTGCCGATAACAAGTTTCTAGTTCTTTCAACAGAAGAGTGAAAAAAATGAACTCCAAAGAAACCTCAGAAGGCACACCAGACTACTACAAAATTTATTTTCTAAAGTTGCTTATTTTTAAAGCTTTTTCTTCACTTTAGGGCTATTTTCTTTGTGATTTCTGAACAGTGTGACTCAATAGTATTGGCTGCATATGTTGTAAAGCTAGTCCTATGCAAAAAACGTGGGGCATGTGTGCACTTCTTAAAAGTGCTATTAAATACAGAATAAGTAGCTTGACTGAAGTCTCCTACCTCATTATGAAGCAGGCTTTATATAGGAAAGATTTTTGAAATATATTTGCTTTTCTTCTTCCTTTTTTTTTTTGCTTTTTTTTT
>VZSV01000123.1:2504902-2519201 GCA_013398735.1 Nothocercus julius | reverse complement strand
TGTGTGTGTGTGTGTGTATGTCCCCAATTCCAGGTATTTATGACAGGACACCAAATCTTAAGTGGAGAGATGGCATGAAAATTATATAAAATGAATAAACTGTATAAAGGGTTAAAAATGATTCAAGCACTTGATTGGGTGATGAGAGAAACATTAATTCTTTAGAAATTGCGAGACAGCTTCATAAGAAAAATGTCATGCTTCTTTTTTCATTTTCATTATAATAGTAATTACTATCTCGATACTAGTCATTTCATGGGGATTAATGACCAGCTGGGGATAATGACCTTCAGCTTTATCTTGAATAATCAACTTGTGCTCATTTGTCACTAATCCCCTGAAATTACTCAATGCTCAGATTGTGTTACTTATTTATGCCGACATTTAGTAAACACATATAAAAAACCCTGCATGTTTCAAAATCATTCTATTCGCACCTATCCTGCTCTTATTTCCCTTTTTTCCCCCTATCCTGATTTAATATTATACCACACAAGAGACAGGAATTTTTTTGTATAACCATTGATGAACAGCACAATGAAAACTAGTTTCAAACTCTCATCATCATCTTTATTTCTTCTTCTTCTTTATTGAGGTAGACATATAATACCAAATTGATGCAAAAGTGTGTTTTTAATTAAGAGACTTAATCCAAGCAGTAACTCAATTATATAAAAAAAATTCATTACCAATAAACAAAAGTAGCAATGGTTAGAGAAAATATTGTGTTCAATTGACTGCTGCAGCTCACTGACAGTATAAAGGCAAAGTTTTATTGCACATGTGACCTGAGATCTGTGTATGGGGAAAAATGTTATTCAAGATTAGTTTTGTATAGCACAGAACGGTAGCAGTGTAATATAAGAATAAAGAGAAGTAGTGTTCATAATCAAGTACATTAATTAATATGTTGTCATTTGTCATCTTTTTACCACTTTTTTCAATGCCTCTTTTCCATTTTTATTGGAATTTTAGAATTAGAGAAATTTAGAATTAGGGAATGATTTGTGTCGCTACAAAGAGGTATTTCAGAAAGAGGACAACTGTCAACTCTGGCTCTAATGATAGTTATACATTATTAGATAGTCTAAGAATTGCCCATGGTGTTACAAGAGGATAATATAGCTCAAGAATGACAGCAGTTTCTGCATTTTTGCTATTTTAGGAAGTTTGTGTTGGGGATAATAGTCCACTGGTACATCATTCAAAAATATAAACACATTACTACTTATCTGAAAATCTCTACCATTTTTATCTATATTCTTCAATGTTAATTTACCTATTTATTTGTGTTATATGATTAATGATTTTTTTTTTTTTTAGTTTAAGTTAGCTTTTTTTTTTTTTTTTTTTTTTTTTTTTGTTTTATGTACCAAACTAGCCAGACTTTGTGATGTCTGGGTGTTTTTAAAAGATCTGCTACATGTTAGTCTGTTCTTCCACCACTACCTATTGATGTTGTCTTGTGTTTTCAGTTAATTGATGACTTCTTCCAAGTCTTTATCCACTTTGGTTCATATTTCTCACATTTCTTATACACAGAACAAAATTATTCTGGCCAGCAGCATTTACTAGAGCCATACCAGCAATCTGTTGGTTTATATCTCTCACAAAGAATATAAAAGGCTGACAAAACTCAGCAGTCTCTTTTTTTCTTCATCCATGGCTGTAATTCAGTTGCATGTAGGCAGTCCTCTTCCCACAAGCCAGCATTTGCCACATCTTTTGAGTTGGCTGTCCTTCCACTAAGAGGCAGTGTAGGCCTATATTTCATAAATCACAAATTCTACAGAAATTATTAGAAAAAGGGGGAGCAACATGAAAATATGGAGTAAGAACTGACACTGGCTGCAGTTTTATGCTGTGATAAAACAGTGACTAACCAATGTCACATTGGTGAACACAGAGTGTTCCAAAGACAAAGAAATATGTGGCCAAATGACAGATTAAAGAAACTTACTGAATATCATTTGCCAGTGAATAGAGTGGTATGTGTACTGCACCTTTTCATGAATGCTAGAGGCATGAATTTTACGGAGGGATTGTTAGAGCCACACCGGTAGTTGCTGTCTTCAAAAAAGATGACAAGCCTTACTGTAAATGGTATAGTGGAGCTCTAGAGAGATAATGACTTATAGAGGAGGATAATATAGCTCAGGAATTACTGCTAACTGGATCTTTAGATAGTTGTGGGGAAGCTCTGGTCGTCTCATGAGTGGCCAATAGTCCAAAGGCGCAAAATGTGGATTTTTCTTTTTCTGATTTATGATACCAAAACAAAATGCTTTTTCCTCTTTGGTTGGTAAGACAGTCTAATTAAGATTTCTATTTCAAGTGGTTTTCTGTGAAACAGAATGATACGACCTACAGCAGAAGCTGTTGGTTTCTGTAGAGTTATTCAGTGTTCAGGCTACTAGATTTGTCTAGCATCCAGATTGCTAGGTATAAATGACTTACATGCAGACCTAGCTGTAATTTATGAGATTATGTTGAGCAAACCAGGGGTGTGATCCAGGGATCCATCTAGTGCAAGTACCCAAATAAGTCGATCATGTGGTAGGACTATCACTGACATAAAAGCTCTCTCCTTGCTTAGTTCACTGAAGATCTTTTAGAAATGCAGTAGGTGAAAACATGCATATCAATTCCTCTATTGAAAAGATGGAGGGGTGTCTGGCCTGCTACAAAATTTTGGATGCCTGGTAGATCCTGAGTTGTTGGTACAGTTCAGTGATAAAATAAAATTAAATTGTCTCTTGACAGTGCAAATGACTTAAGTCTGAGTTGTCTGTAGAAGTAGTGCATGATTATGAAGCTGTCTGTCAGCATTTGGACCGTGGAAATGACTGTTTTCAACACTAGGCAGATGGCTCTGATCCCTTGCAGAGATCACCTACCCTGAGCTCTCAGACGTTCTTATATGAGCTTCCCATCTCGGAGTGGAAGCATCTGTCAGCACAGATTTGTTTGACTGAGGTAAGGTTGGTTTGCTCTTCCAGTTCTGATGTGGGTATATCTACTAGGTTGAGGAAAAGATTTACTTCAAGAATGATTTCTGTGTGTCCATGAGATGTCAGCTTGGCAAATTTCTTTTTATAGAGCATAGATAATCTGTCAAATAACATCAAACAAGAAGACATGTTCCTACTCTTGGTGGTTCACAAAGCTCGCTGTAGTCTGGAATCACTCTTGTGCTAGCAGGCGTCTATCTTACTGACTTCTGTGAACACCAAGAGGTTTCAAAGAGAATCTTTTATTGTTTGAGGCTTTCTTGGTTTGCTTAAGCTAGGACAGTTTTGCTGAGATGAAAGAAGTAGATCTCATAGCAAGATGTTATTGAACAGAGTTTTGGGGTGTGGCTTTTTTCTTAGGCCAAGTGAACGGCAATCTGAAAGTTTTCTAGTAGACAGAAGACATGAATGGCCTTAGTGTTCAAAAATCATAGCTATACGAAGATAAATTCTTTAAAACAGTCTCAAGATATCCTTGATGACTGTAGCTAGGGGAAGAGTTTCACATTGTTAGACATGTAGCTGTTTTGCACATAGCAGGGTAAGATGCAATGAGAGCTATTCTAGGATGTCAATATTGTGCTAACAGCTGACATGGTGCTCCTCAAGATATAGTTGTGTCACTGTTCCTTGAAGGCTGCCTTTCTCCCAGCAGTATTGTTTATAGATAATGGAAAGTCAGATCTTTATGGCTCTGACATGGTACTCCATAAAGATAAGATAACAGTTAGGCCTTGTCAAAATATCAGCACCAGTTTAAATATGCTTAGTCTTGACAGAGCATAGAAAAATTGTGAGATTACGTCTAGACATCCAAACAGAATGTGAGGCTATCTGATCAACTCAAGGTAATGTCTGGGCAAAGAAGTTGTGAGTACTAACTGGTAAGGTAGAAAACAGAGAGTGAGCAGGAGATGCTTCTAACACAGCCAACAGCAGGAAAAGGAATGCGGGAATAGTGGAGGGGGGCCTGGTGCGGGGAGAAGGAAAAACTGTCTGGGACTGACCAAGTAGGACAGATAGCAGACTAGGATAGAGGTGTGTAAAACAGGAGTCAAACTCCAAAAGGAAAGACAGAAAGGGACAGCTGGAGCACTTGAGGGTGTGATATTCTTTTCTAGATTTTTTGGAAAGTGTGTATCTTGTCATCTTCTGGTGCTGGTACTCACAGAAGATTGCTACCATAACTGCTAGAAGTTGTTTATTAGTGTAAATAACAGAGCCAGTGGAGTGCAGCTAGTGCTTTCAACCTTGCAAGTGTGACCTGGGTGGGTAATGTCACATAATGGAATTTCGGGAGAGGAGGTAGTTCTTGGTATAAAAATTAGGAAATAACATGCAGAAAGCCTTATATTCAATGTTTTCAACTATATTGCATAAGTTGTGATTAAGGACATAGTGAATGTTCTTCTTGTTAGGTATCATGATAAATATTTCAGTTGCATGACCACATTCTACTTTTTCCACAGGTACAGTGCAGTACCATAGTCATAGTACTGTAGTACATAGTACAGTACAGTAACATAATCATTAGGGATTATGTTATCTGCATAGCGGGGCGGAGTGAAGATTTGCTGGTAGCTTTCAGTCTAGCTTCCTTTTTTTATGTATCTTGGGCTTTACAACTTTTTTTTTCTCTGTACATGTTAATAGGTATGTGTAAATATATAAGATAATTTTTCTTTGCTCATTACTGGAGTATTTCCATGTCTTTCAGTACTTCAGTAACCAACATATGCTATGCTTTCCGAGATAGTTTGTGCATAGAGGAATGTTTGAGAGGTCCTAGGTTTCAGATATCTGTTACACATGTTGTATATTTATGTCAGGGAGGAAAGGTCTGAAGAGGTCTTACTCTCACAGTATAGAGTAGTGATGTTTTGAGATAAAAAAATAAGCACTTGTTTTACTTTCTCAGAGCACTGATTATGAGAACTCTTTACTTCATATTTTTTGTAGGATAATTATGCTGTAAACAACATGATTATTTAATGAGGGAGTCTTCACATATATAAAGCAGCTGAGAAACAGCTTCATCACTTTCTGTGCTCATTTTCTTTCTATCCATCTAAAGAAAGACTAGCAAAGGTGTGATGTTAAGTGATGTTAAAGACTTTCTTTAAACTACTTTGCTGTTTTGCTGAAGTTGCTGGAGTTGTTACATCAGTAACATAAGTTAAATCTGCCCCACAAATGTTTCATGTTGCATTCAGGCCTCACTGATTAGCTGTTGAGAGACCTTTGCACCATGCCGCTGTAATTCTGCTTGTGTGCTGTGCAGACAAGTCCATAAATTTGGAGTCAGAGGATCATTAGGCAAACTAATTCCATACATACAGTGGAAATGATAGAATTTCACCCACAGATTTTGGCATCAAACTCTGTTCTAATCTCTGAACTAAAACATTTATTTGAATGTACATCTGGAGTCTCTTGGCTTGTATGTTGTATTGATGGCATGGCTGCTTTCTGCTGATAGCACAAAGGCTGACCCTAGACCTAGTGACTGTCATTAGTGGAAGCTGCTTAGTTCCAATAAATGCTAACTACTTTTTTTTTTTTTTTTTCCAGGTATCTCAACTATCAAGGGGAACAAAGAACTATCCAACAAAAGAGGAGAACTTGTAATTATGAACAAACTGTTCAGAACTGTTCCTGATGAAGTCAAACTTCTTGTACTTTAGCAGATGCTGTCAATTACCAAAGGGACATTTGAAGGAATTCCAGTGTGGGATAGTTTCAAGAGACCTCACTTGTGATATTTTCAGGATGATATTGTTAGTGTAGATTTGTTTATAGCATAAGCACTTTACAAGGAACATTTGGAAAGATGCTTCCAGGTTTTACCATTAGGTGGAAAACACAGCTCCCAGCAGTACACATCTTCTATTTTTATAAAATATATTTCTAGGAGATGCTTCATAGGCAGGTTTTCTGGAACTATGTTTTGAAGCCATTATGGGAATAAAAAGAGCTTTGGGGTTGAGCTATCACCAGACAGCAAATTTATGTAGGTTCACTGTACCAGAATTAGAAACAAATTAAACATCATCAACATGATTTTAATATTTAGAAGTAGTTTCTCTACTGCTGATATGACATGTTAATAGTCAGAATTTGCAACTGACATAGCTTCTGATGGAATTGGTGTTTTAAAAATAGCTGTTTTAACTGTTATTTCAGAATGCCTGTATATTATATGTCTATCTTTAGGCACACATTTTATAGATATGAGTATATAAAATGTCGTACATGTGTATACATTTTATATACATACATTTACTGTTTAACAGAGAGTAAATTAAATACAAGCTTTGCTGCTAATCAAAACTGTAGTGCTTGAAAGCAGTTTCAGAATTTCAGTATTTATTTGCTCTATATTAAATGGAGATAAAAATGTCTCTGTGCAGTAGCAGAGAAGCTACCTTTTTTCTGTCCACAGTTTAGTAAGGAATATTTCCGAAGGCTTTTCCCTACAGTTGGTACTATGGCAGTCACAACCATTGAAAATAGCCAGACTGCATTTGATGACATAGCTCTGCTAACTCTGAAAACTATTAACATAGTGGTCATCATATGATTATATGAACCAATTTGATACAGAGGTTGCCTGTGTAGTCTTCGTAGGTTGGGGAATGATTTTGCAGTGGTTTGTTTGTAACATTTGAATAGCTAACTAGCATTCATCTCCTAACAATCTAAGAATATTATTTCATGTATAGTGTGAGATGCAGAGAAAAATGGTCTGTGGGACAGTATGTATAAAAAAAAAAACTGTATCCACTTTTCAGGTGTATGTAGTGTAGAAAGTCATCCAGCAGTATTTATGCATCCATACAGTGATACAGTCATGATAGCAAAAGTCCATTACAGACTGCTTTAAAAATCAGACAAAGAAGGTAAAGTTATTTAAATGTCTTAATTTGGCTTTCTTATAATGGAGGAAGTGAATACAGTTTTGTTAAACCTGAGGGATTGTGAAGTAAATCTACGCTATCTATAGCTGCCAGTGGAACTAATTGTATTGATCATTTATTTAGAAAGACTTCATTTAAGTTAAATCTTGATATGTTGGCCCTATTCATGTTGAATATTCATTCTCATAATAATTTTACATTCAAAATTTTAATATCTTTTGGTAGAAATATCATATGATGCTTTGGATCTTCTTACAAATATGTTTTGAAGTAGCACAGTTTATTTAATCTGAATTTGTGTGATAATGTAAAGTGCTCACTCCTATTTGATGGCATTATTTTTGTTAAGAAATAGATTATTATTAATGATTCTTATTGTGTTTATCTTAATATGTTTGAAGTGTTACTGATTTTGAAGTGAATTGTGAACTGCTTTTTTTTTTTTTTTTTCCTCTCTGAAAGATGCAAGACTGGCTGCCTCTGGTGGCCAACAGCGGAGAGCAGACTTCTCTCCAATAAACAGAAGTTGCATGGTAGATTGGTGGCATATGTGTTGTTCATCAAGGCAAGTCCAAGCAGGGAATCAGTAGCCTTTTCTGTTTCTTCCCAGCAGTTCCCTAGGAATTTTTTTCTTCCATAGATTTGCAACCAAACTGGCTTGCCCGCTATTTCAGAAAAGAACTGAAACATTCTTTTCAACTTTCTTGATTCTTTGCAGCATTTATTTACAGGCAGAGAACGCTTAAAATTGGCCTTTTACTCTGTGTTGTTACTGGTTTTAAAAGCAACACTTTGGTCAGATCAGGGTGCTGATGAGGGAAATGGTTGCCTTAAAATGGCAAGCAGTTTTATGCTATGTCCCTGTGTGCTTCTGAAACGTGTTAAACATTTCAAATATGAAACATTCAATATGAATATTTTGTTACTCTGAACATTGTTGAAAACAATCACTTGATTGCTTGCCAACTGTAAATGTGGGGATTTCTACTAAAAGGGAATTTCCCATGGGAATAGCTGAATGACTTAGTGAGGATAAATATGAAGAATGCTGACTTTACCTCTTCTCTTACACTATTTTTTTTTATGAATAGGAATTTGCAAATATCCTTTGGGCATCATTTTATGATAAATAGTTGTGTGTATCACTAGATTTAAACTGTATTTTGCAATAGAGAACTTCTGTAGTGGATTGTATTTTGTGATGCAATACTGCCTGGGAAGAGCTGCAAGTAGTTTGGAAAATTTTGCAAGTGTACATCATCTAGATAACACATGGATGTTTAAAATGGTATGTGCTAGATGTATGCCATGAAATTCTAACCCATGTACCTGTAATAGAATGTCTTCTGTTTTCAGTTTGAAAATACAAATGTACAAAAAGTGTCATTACTCAAGGTGTTACTAATCTTGTGGCATTAGCACATAGAGGCCTTCCACTGAGGCCAAGGCCCATTGCATTTGACATTGTGTAAAAAGTCACAAGAGCTAGTCCTTCTATGCATAATTTATTGTTTAGGGAAACAGAAAGCAAAAACAAGTTGCACAATATCATTCAGCAAATCTGTAGCAAACTTAGGAACAGGACATGCATCTGCAGAGCTCCAGGTCAGTTCATAACTGATGTCCTTCAAGATAAGTATATTTTCTTCTTGTATGTTTGTAATCTTTACTGTTATATGAACAAAAAATACCATATCCGAGAACTAGGTGTAGTTTTATTATTTATCTAATTGAAAAAGACTTCTTGACTTTTCACAATAATCGTGTTGAAAGGAGTGGACTTAACTACAGTTAACTTTGAATTACTTGTATGGTAATCCAAACTACGGCTCAGTAAAGCCTTTCCTTCAGTTTGCGTGGCTGCAGTAAAGCAACTGAGATCATGTAGTATTGTGTCTTCTGTTTTTCCTCACTGCAGCTATCTTCTGCAGCCATCCAATTGCAGGTTCTTTCCCTGGCAAATAGACTGTACGTGGATTCTGTAACCTGATTTATTTGTCTTTTGTTTTGTCTGAATCATTTCCCAGTTCCCTGTCCAATCTCTGAATAATGAACTATTGATAGGAGACCAAACCTTAAGTCTTATTCTCTGTGTGAATGCTTGTTTGCAGTTACAGAGTAATGTACTTAAAGACTGCATTTCTTAAAGTCATTCTGACTTTCAGGGCAGTTTTTTGACAGAATTATTGCCTCATTATTTTTGATATTTCATATCAAAACTATTGATGACTAGCTTATGATCTTATGAAATTACGTTAATTAAAGAAGAAAGGCTGACAATCGTCCTTGCTAAAATCAAGAAAGCTTTTAGCATTATCTTCCTCCAGTAGAATATTAAACACAATTTTAGCTTGTATATAATTTGTAGGAAATTCTAGCCAAGTTTTAGAAAGAAACGGCAATTTCGAGTGTCTCCATTTCCGGAGAGGTGAGAAGAGGAAGGTGCTTGCAAATGTTTGATTTTAACTGTATGGATAGGACACTGATTTGAATTTAAAAGTCTGATCTGAAGGTTTTATCATTCAATCTCTCTAGATAGCAAAAGCATTGGCAAAAGAGAGGTCTTCTGACTCATTTTGTCTCTTGTTTTGCTGGAAACTAAATTATACAAATCCTCTCTGTTCAACTCTTCTCAACAGAAGATAGTGAGAATCATAATAAGAAAAATACTCATTTCAAAATGCTTGACTTTTGAATCCACAAACTGCCTAGAAAACTTGAATCTTGGTTTTGTTTCCACAATTACCTGATTATTCACTGCTGTATTTTGACCTCACCTCTTTCTTTCCCCACTCTCCAAGCAACACTGCCAAGTTTTTAATTTCACCAAACAAGCCATAATCCTTGAGTTAAACGATAAATGATCCAATTTAGATTTGCTCAAAATTTAGATTTACAGCCACAGTATTGTCTTTTCTCTGTCTTTATCTCCACTCATGCCATGTAAGCAAGTACGAAACGCTGGGAGCTAGCCTCACCAGTGGGGTGGATGCTCTGCTACAGTCACAGTCTTGTTTATCATGATGGTGGTTTCTTCTTATTTCCTCTAGGATCCACTTGGAGTGATTTTTAAACATTTTCTAAGATAGTTTCACACCTTTGCTCTTTATTCATTAGTCTGCAGCTCCTCACTGGATCTGAATTTACTATATATGGTGCCTGTTATATGTGTTAGATACTACTTTGTTATCCTGAAAAGCAGTTTTGTCCAGCTCCAGGTGTGCATGTCTTTGGCCATGAGTGAGTTGTCCAGACAGTGTGGCTCTATTAGAACTAGTTTGACTATTGCTGTTGCTGAAAAGATCATATCAACTATAAGGAATATATTATTGGAGAGTAGGAGATAGGATAATTTGCTGTGTGCAGCCTTCTTACCTTTCTCACGTCTCTTCTACCTGGTCCTCAGGCAACGCAGGGATGGAGTTGTCCCACAGAGTACCTTTCTAACTGAGTTTCTTCAGCAGTACTATGGGTGTATTTTCGCAAATTCAATCCTCTCTTTATACTGTCATTGAAATAACACTTTTAATTTTATTTAGGAAGTTTTGTTAATTTATTTTAATTAGTAATATCCAAAATAAAAAGGTTTACATTTCTTTAACTTGATCGTGGTGATTAGTCCATTGCCTTTCCTCAGAGCAGGTCACAATCCAAGCCGGAGTTACACGGGATGATGAATGCTGGTGCAATGTGGCAGTTTGATGCCATTGGTCTGATGCCCTGGCCCGCGGCCCATGACACAGCATATGCCTCAGGGGCTGTTTATCTGCTGTGATTCATTCGCGGTCCGGATCCAGCCAATGGAAATAAACTGGAGGCAGCACCATGCCAAGCACAAATAGGACCGTCCAATTTGTCACCTGTTAGCAGTGTTGGTTTCAACAGCCCTCTTGTGAAGACCTGTAGGAGCCAGCACCAGTAGCCCAATAAAGCTTAGGGACTTTTGCAAAGCTCTACAATGCAATCTGTTAGTCTTGAATTATGCTATGTTGAATGTATCATTTCTGTAATTACATTTATATCACAGAGAGTAAGCATTAAATAAATGAGGGAGGTGTAGCACTCCAGTAACTGCAGAGAGCTTTTTTTTAAAAATATCTTCAGTTAGGCTTAAATTAATGTTGACCTATTTGTCATCTTCCCTTCTGTGAGATGGACATTTCCTGTGCTCCGTTACATATATTTTGAATACCCTCTCAGTATAAATGAGGAAGCCTGGCAGTTTATTAGAACTTCGCCTTGAGTAACCTGCTCCCTGTCTTTCAGAAAGAGCTTTTCCTGAGAGTTCATTATTAAATGATGATGTGCTAATAGCAATATTTCTTATTGAAAAATAATTATGGAATGGACAGAAATAGATGTTCCTGACATGCAGGAGTAATAGACAATGAAAAATACTGTGTTCCTGAACAAGATAATCAACACTGAACATACTCGTCATTACCCTGTTCCCAGAAAGAATTGCCTGCTCAGAGACATGCTCGTGGAAATCAGTGGGAATTTTTTTTTTTTCCCATACAAAACTCAGATTTCTCCAGGTGAAATGAGTTTAATGAGATCAGGACCATTGGACAATGCTTGGAAAGGTCCAGTAAATGCCAAGGACAGCAATAATAATCCATCACTGCTCTGCTGGAATCATTATGCACTGTGGACCATTTTGAACATCTTGTCAGGCTCCTCCCTGAAGTTTTCCTTGTTATGTACAGAAGTTCCTGTGCTCATCAAGTATTTATTTTAGGAAGAAATTCCTTAAAATGTTACTATTCTTTCCAAGATTGTTGTCTTAGGGTGTTTTCTGAACCTTGGGACCTTTTCATGACTGCTTTTAGCAATGGCTGCAGGACAGAGCTAGAGGGGTGGCCAAAGACCCCGATGCAGAGGCTCTCCCAGTGACTATTCAGGGTAGATGTGAGGGTCTCACTTTGCTGAACCTGCCATTATAAAAGTATTTTGAAAATGAACAGTCCTTTTGCAGGATATCTGGAAGGTATGTGCAATTTCTTATCAAAGGGATTTTGACATCTTCTGCTAAAGGATAATCCCCTGATGCTGTTAATATTGTTCAGGATCACCACACCCCGTGACTCATCTTTGCTCCGTTTTCAGGTGCTAGTGGCTTCTTCTTCTAATCACGTGACATAATTAAAATATTATTAATCTTAATAGGAAGAAGATGCCATGGTGTAAGAGAGAAAGAGACAAAAAGATCCTGGTTGTATATTATGTCTCTCTTAACAAAAAGCCTACCAGCCATCTGCAAGAGGTCAGGTCTGTTGCTCCCTCACGCTCTCCCATGGAGCCTCTCTCTGTGTCATTTTTCTTTACTCAGAGCATCTCTTGTCATCAGCTTCTTCTTCCTTTCAAAACGTGGATTTTTAAAGTGTTTTTTTTTTTTTTTTTCCTTCTCATCTCTGTGATGTATAGTGGAAAAATGATATATAATAATAAATTAAAAATATATAAAATATATATAACATATGGATATTTAGGTATACAAGATATAAAAATACATAATATTGATAAGCCCAGACTATGCCCAACCATTGCAGTTTTCAAGCTTTCACTTCAATTTAAAATCAGTTGCTAATCTAAGCTTTTGTTTCCATTATTATTCAACCTCTGTTTCTATTGCTTCATATATTTCTGTCTTGTTCTTTCAGCTTGCAAGAAGATAGCATATTTATATGTAGAAGAGAGATGCATTTCCTTGGGGTGTTTTCCAAGGTTTGTTCTTTGATGTTGTGTGTTTCTGTCTGGCTGCTCTGTTCCTTTGTACACCTCAGAAAGAACTGGGGGATATTCCTACTTCTTCAGTCAAACATGCTTGGCAACAAGCTGAGTCGCTTGTTTAATGAAGAGGAGTTACCGCCCTTTCAGAGTGTGTGCTTGTTTGCCCTCCGTGGTCTCTTTCCTTTTTATCAGCGCTGTACACAGCAAATGTTCCCTCTTCACTGCTTCAAAGACACAAGCCCAGTGCCTCACATTCAAACAAACTCCTCCAAAATATTCAAGTGTCCTAAAACATGTTTCATCATAATCTATAAGGGGAAAATTTTAGGCTGAATTCCTATAATCATTGCTGTAACAGATGCAGGTTTTTTTTTTTTTTTTTTTTTCCCAAACCAAATGATACATTTCATCTTCACTAAAATGTGTTAATTGCTTGACAGTAATTATTCTACGCATTTGCTTCATTACCAAATAAAATATTAAGGCTTAAATATCCTTAATAGTAGGGATTAACATCCTGTAGCTTTGATTCTTTTTTTATGTTTATGAAAAGCTTTTGAATTTGTTGGTATTATTCCTTCTTATTTGTGGAAATTTTATTTCACTTATTTGTAGAGGGTGGTGAAGAAGATTGCTGTATGTCACTGGAATGAAGTAGATGGAGGAGGAGGAAAGAAGACTGGAATCGTTATAAATGATTTAAAATTTCATTTTTACATTTGAAAACCTAACAATATTAGTCCTGCTAAGATGAGGCAAGTTTCTTCTTGTGATGTATGAAAGAGCATGATAGTAATTTGCTTTCCTATTCAGTTTTCCATCTGAGGCTCTGGACTGCTTTATAAATGTTAATAAATGGGTCTTCTGGCATTCAAACAAGGGAAAGCGTCAGATCCTCCTTTTACAGTTGTAGAAGATAGACAAAGAGGCAGAGGAACTAGCTCTAGATTAGTTAATTTACTGACCAGGATTTTGATGACAGATTTCGTTGAGTGAAGCACCTCTTGCCATGGGCAAGAACACCAGGTTCTGTGGAATTTGTGCAGTTCTGTACACCTATTTTACTCCAAACCACAGGATCAAAGTCTTGATTCCTTGTATTTCAGCTACTGTGTCCTCTTTCTTCTCCCAAACTGGAGATCTTACTTCTAAATATATTCTTATACCACTTACTTGTTTGAAAAGGAAGCTTTTCCATGTGTTCCTGAAGATGAGATAGAATTTAGTTTCTAAGAGCTTGATTCACTTCAGATCATGCTACTCATGCTATAGTTAATCGCTTCTTTCAAAAATAAAATACAGCAGCAGAAATTAAATGCTATGAAGCTGTGTTTTGCCATCATTCCCGGCTGGCATTGGTGCAGCTGATTGCACACATATCCTAATAGTGACATTAGCAACTTAAGAACAATAGGATGAAAACAGAAGTGGCGGATTTGGGAGTGTGGAATTTCTCTTATGAACTTCTGGCTGATCTGCAAAAGCTTATAACTGATCTGCAGAAAAAAATCCTTAACCACTGCTGTGGTTTTCAACATTTCCATTTATAATTGCAATGCACTTTATAAACTGTAGTCTTAAAAGAATATGAGCCAGCTCTGCAGACTGATGATATGGCTTCTATGGCTTGTTTTTTTT
>VZSV01000123.1:2491607-2504892 GCA_013398735.1 Nothocercus julius | reverse complement strand
AAAAAGTAATTGTGACAGTTAAATGAATATCCCTGT
The DNA here is from genome assembly GCA_013398735.1 of Nothocercus julius. NCBI lineage: Eukaryota > Metazoa > Chordata > Aves > Tinamiformes > Tinamidae > Nothocercus > Nothocercus julius. Next base: position 2,504,856 of record VZSV01000123.1, on the reverse strand, counting down.
GCCTATATAATAATTTTTTTAGATGATACTCAATGAGTGATTTTGTTAGTCAGTCTGTCCAAGGAGAAATAGTACAAGGCCCCCCTGAACTCTAGATGAGGCATGAAATGTGTCATTTAATTTGAACTTGCTTACATGTTTGTTTATTCTGTCTTTTTCTCTTTAGCTCGGTATATTCTTGAAAAAGACCTTTTTACAAAGAATATTAGGATTGTGGTAAAAAGTCTGCAAACGGTAAAATCAAGAATTGTGGCCCAGTTTGTTCTCTCACTGTTGATAAGATATTTTAATGAAACTGAAATCAATATGCAAAAAAAGAGTTATGAAATTGGTGCTATTTCAGAGGGTTTGAGAGGGAGACTGCCTATAACCTGCTTATGCTGTGACTAACTTTTTTATGTGCTATAGGAAGCATGGCAAGTTAGCCACATCTGAGCACTAATGGCAATATTTTCTGAATTGATGCTAGAATGCTGTTAGAAATACAAAACACCTTCTGTATGTGTGCTGCTCCCATTTGTATTGCATTCATGTCTCAATTTTGGGGCAATTCTTAGAATTGCAGAGTTCAGTCTAAGGGCATTTCAGAACATTCAAAGCTGGTGATCCTGCAGAAATGTGCTCCACATAATGCATATTGGAACATCCAAAGGGTGCAAGTGTGTTGCCTTCTAGCTCTGCTGCTTGGGAAAGGTGATGCACTGGTGCACGGCACTCGCTGATTTCTTTGTGTTTATGCAATTTATGTGTTATGCAATATATGTTGTTTGGACAATATGTGTCCATATGTCCATGTGTCCATGTGGGATCAGAGGTTAGAAAATTCTTATCAGGGATTTCTCTTATTGTTCAGGGAAGCAGGCAAGGAAAATATGATGCACATCTATGTAGTTTTAATCTCTTACCTTGGTTATTCACAACCCCTGTAAAGTACAGTGTTCCTCACAGACACACTTTTCCATCTTCATTTGGCCATACTTTGGCCCCCAGTTTCCATATGCCATCATTTCAGCATTTATTTCAGATTAGTTATTTCATGGCTGCATAGTGAAAACATCTCTGTGTGTTTTTTTTTAAAATGTTTGGGTTGTTGTTTAATTGTTCGTTTCTTACCAATAGAAGATATGTTACTAATTCAAACACTGTTTATTTTGTTCACTGTTATTCAGAAATAGGTATTCCAAAATACCTTGAGATGTTCCAAAACGCCTTCAATTTACTTCAGGTATTTCAGGTCTTTATTTATTTGTAGGTATTGATAGAGCAGTAAAACCTATAGTAACTGGATGTTTGGCTTTATGTCTTATAACTTGCAGCCAGTGTACTGAGGGCAAGCAGCTTTAAGAGAGCATAATATAAATATTAAAGAAATTATGGCAGTCCCTGACGTCTTCTTTTGTCTAATTAAATACTTAATTGAACATACAGTCAGAAGGACGATTACTACAGGAATGCTGGCAAGAAATAAAAGTGGAGGTTATTGTAAAATGCGGTCTGCCGGCAAGCTTGGATATAGAGATCCCTGTTCCCATGAGCTGATGGACGGATTCCTGCCCTGTGCAGGGTCTTACAGAAAGTCAGGAGAACTGGTTAGTAGCTCTGTTCCTCTGTTTAAATCTCCTATTTAAAACTCTGTTGACTTGAATCAACCACCTAGATAAGAACATCTTTGAAGTCAGTGTTGTTTGAAGAAGAAAGTGATCTTCCTAGCTGGAGCCTGAGTGTGACTGAAAAGTGGAAAATAGTTTGTGGTTTTTTATTTTTTAACCTTTATCCTCTCAAGCTTTCTGATATTTTGTCTGCTTTGAGACTTCTGTTAATTGAATGAATCTGAACTTCCCCACTCTTTCTATAAAGGAACCTAAACTTTCCTCCATGCTTGTATAAAATGTTTTTATGTTCCTCACGCTGGCAACGTTCCAAAACTCCGAAGAGATTTCAAAATGAGGAGTTAATATGACTTTAGGATTTGTTTCATCTTTTGCTATTCATTCTATTCATCAGCACTGTGTTTACAGCTTATGTAGAAATCATGGCAGTTTTTCCAAGTTTGAAACTGTCACTCCAGCTACGCAGCACTGCGGCTGAAGAAGGCGTCATCATACCGCACACAGGCTGTAACCAGAGCAGAAATATCATTGGTCCTTTGAAGCTGGAGATTTTGTTTATTTATATGACAAAAGAGGGATTTTCCATCATTCAGGCACCAGGAAAAAAACAAATAATCCCTGTGAAGGTGAGGGCAGAGAGTGCTATGTTCACTTCTCCATATCACAGGATCCATTCAGGAGAAAGGGAGACCAGAGAGCAGCAGACCTGAGTGAGGGACTTTTCTGCCTCCAGTCACAGCCAGACTCCACTCCTGGGCTTCAGTTATCCCAGACTGGTCCTTCCTTGGGTGCTGGAAGGGCCAGCACCCTCCAGAAGAACTTGTGGCTTGAGTCAGTGTAGAGCTTTGGAGGCTCTTCAGATTCCCCTGTGTTGATATTTTTATGTGAAGCTAAATCAGGCAGTGAATTAGGCAACTGTTGATTGAATTAGAGAGATCTGACAGGAAAGAATTGGGCACAAAGGAAACATTTTTAAAGGAGTGTTTTAAATGGCTCTGGATCTTCAACCTGCAGCTGAGGATAGCTTAAAAACTAATGTGGAGTTTCAGTTTGTTTGCTGCCCCAGGAATGGCAAGGTTTGGCAATCATTCACTTAACATTAATGATTTAAGGGCTTAAAACCCTCTCTAAGAATGGAGTTCAGTCCAACCTTAAGGCCCATAGGGAACCTCTCGAATAGAGATTTTTACCACCACATGTTTCTAAACTTTATCTTCATAGTAAAAATGAGAGATGGGAAACTCAAGGGAAAATCCTAATGGAGGAATCGCATGTCAATTTTTAATCTAAGCACATTGATCATAAAGTACAGGAAGAAGTTTTGGTAATATTTATCTTATGTTAAGAGTACATCACATGAGGGAATGTACGAGAACTGAATATTGTTACAGCAATCAAACTGAGAGTTTTGGAGTCCAGAAAAGAGGTGTCTAAAATTAGGGAAATTTCCTAAGAGCAGAGGGATACTGTCTGTAGAAATTTCAGAATGTAGTAACAAAAAAGCAAGAAGAAAAAAAAAGGAACAAAATGAAGGAGTTTAAACATAAATTCTGAAGGATTCTTTTTTTCTTTGACACTGAATCTGTACTCTCTCAAAACTTCAGAAAAGTTGTTTTCTTGTCTAAGACAAATAAAATGGTACAAAAGGTTATCCAGTTCAGTTGGTATTCTAGCTTTGATGCTCTTGTTTGTATATGGAATAACACAGATGAAACCTGAAGAAGATTGGTGTTGATAATGATATTGTTTTTGAACTTGCCATGCCAGCTTTGTGTTCTTACTGCCATTTAGCAGGTTCCACAGCAGTTTTTCCTGCCCTCCCTCTCACTGGAAATTGATTCATTATTCTTGGCTTTTCCTTTCTCTTTATTGCTCTTGCAAGTGTTAGTAAACTTTTTCAAAGGCAAAAAATGTTGAATTCGGATAGATCTCTCTCTCTATAGTCTCCCTCTAAATTATTTTTCTTTAGTTATTGAATGTTTGAATTGTTGCTTGATGTCATGCCTTCATATTTGATTAATAATTGCTTGTCACTTAAAAAAAGCAGTGTGAGATGGAGAGAAGAGCCTCACTGGGAACACTGTTCTAAACATGAAGCTATTTCTCGAAGGTATCGCAAAATGCTTAATTCTCCTCTTTTTCTTTTTTTTCTTTTTTTTTCTTTTTTTGGTCTTTTAGACTGCTCATTTTGCTTAAGGGCTAAAGGTCTGTAGTAGTTTTAAAGGAAAACTTTTGGATATTTAAATGTGAACACTCCATGATGTGAAAGAGCAACCCTGATCTCTGTTTACTTTGAACCATTAGAAAGGAATAGCTTTAAAAAAAGTCCATATACATAAAACCTATAAAATGTAAGTATATCCTCTAGTGCATTTGCTGCAACACACATTTTCCCTTCTTGCTTCCTCTAGGCCCATAGAATCATCAGAGTAACAAAAACTAAATCTGGTAAAGATCTTGGGAAATTGATTACTTTTCCTCAAGGTAGGATCAGTTAGATCTATTTAATTTTTCACAGATGATTGTGATTTGACCAAGCATATTTTTTGTATTTTTTTGGAAACTTCAAAGGTGAGTCTATTGTCACTGTACAGCCCTAGAATGAGCCGAAACATGGTGGTTCTGCGATGGACGAATGAGAAGCAGATAAACCTACTGGCTGTAAAAGTTCATCTCCATGCCCTTGCTCTGGATGAAGTGGTGTGCCGAATTACAGATAGTCGGCCATTCCCCAGCTAGTGCAAAAACTCCACAGTCAGTATTTCTGCTCTTCTCACTCACCAGTTAGGACGACTCATGCCTGTTGCCATCTGGGGCTACTGAGCTGCTGCTGACTATAGCTACACAATTTTGGGGACTGTTACAAACCCTGAGAGGGTCAGGTGACTGAGAAACACTAATTTTTTGAGACTTGAAATCTCTTTAGATACCCTAGCACACAGTTTCATCATCATTAACATTAAGAAATTTTTCATATTGTCTGAGCGGAGCTTTCTTTCTTTAAAGTCCAGTTTAAATCCATTATTTATTACTTTTTTTCTCTGTGAATAGTATTAATTTCCCCTTTGCAAAAGCTTTTTATATTTTTGAAATCTCTTTCTTTGCTCCCTCTCTGACTTCTTTTCTTTCGACTGAGAGGTTTGACTCAAATATATTATTAGAGCCCACCTTCTGATTTCTTTTTGTGCATTTTAAATTTAAAGTGGGAGTTTAGCCATTGGTTTCTCTGGAAATAGGAAATAAACCTTAGTGCCTGTTTGTTATATTTTGTATATTAATGAGTCCATGAAATTGATTTTAGCATTATGCTGCTGTTTAAAAAAACCCCAAACTCCAAACCTTCTGTTCTTTCATCAGTGTGTAGTAATTGCCACGTATGAGGCAGGGACCTAGGTGTGTGATATGCAGTTAAAAATCAATAGAAAATTATTGGCCATAATTTTCTCTTTCTGAGGAAAAAAAGATTTTAACATATGATCAGTGCAGTCTGTAAGTCAGGTGTCTTAATGAAGATCAAAGCTCATAAAACTATAAAAATATATACGAAAAGCAAGATGAAATGCACCATGTCATGTTAAGTATCTGTGAACTTTTGCAGCAAATGATTATTGATGAAATACTAAGAGTAGAGCTAGAATTCATCAGGCAAAATTGGTTTTGAATTGTCATTGAAAAATATCCTGCTGTCACAATGTTAAACTGGAGATAGGGTTAATTTGGGGAGTACTCTACAGGTTTAAACACTGATGAGACAAGGACACCAAAAGATCTTTGTATTTAGTTGTTAAGAAAACATGCTGAAAATCCAATAGGCAGTAAGAATGGAAAAATCATTAGATATTACAGGTATAGGCCAGAGAACATCTTGTCTGCACAATAGCTTGAGACAGATGAAAAGTAGAACATGGAAAAATCAATCAGAGAAAGGAAAAGAACAAGCTTTGTGAGCAAGAAGACAGAGTAAATGGGAAAGTAGTGAAAAGTGAGGACATGAAACATTGCATGGAACTGCGAACTGTGGAAACAGATCATCAGCAGTCTCCAAAACATAGACATTAACTAATCCAGCAACCAGTCTAAATATGATAGCTGATGTTCTGAATTTACCATATAATATAAAATGACAGATTGGACCATTTTCCACTAGTCTGCACTTCTGCAATCTTTAAGCTGCATAAACAGAATCTCTGAGAAAATTGCCAAATCATGGGCAGAGGGGCATGCTCTGTCAAATGCTATTTTTATACTCTTAATTGTACATTTGTTCATGCTATCTAAAACAGAAAATCAATATTTCCTGATTGGAAAAGACTAAAATTGCTATGGACAGATTTTTCAAAACCAAAAATCTCGAGGAAAGGAAAACAAGGAGAGGGAAGAAGTTAAAAGCCATCAAACCAAGTAAGATGACAGCAGCTGCTAAGAAAAACTGCATGGAAATTAAAATAGCATTGCATGGCAACATAAGGGCAGAGAGCCTAAATATATCTTAGTGGAGAGCTTTAAACATCAAAGAAACATCAGAGATAAGTTCTCCAGGCACTATTTTCACTAATTGTAATTATTGTACCTATCACACCTCATTTTGTTTTAAAGTTTTCCTGAAGTAAGTTATCCATCCATGTTATACAGCTGAGTTCATCAGAAGCAGTGCAATTTTGAAATATTTAAATACGCAGTTATGCAAATTTCATCAGATTGTCTTCACAATTCCTTTAATTCCTCAGCTCCCTACCAATACCTCAGTTCTTTAGAATGTATCTAACTCTCTATTCTGATCTCCGTGTTTAAACAGATCTGCTTCTCCCATTCTACGCCAGCAGTAATCGTCCCCCTACTTCTTCCTCACAGTCTTTAATTCCTCCTTAAAATCATTCTTTTTGCAGAAGTGGACACAACTCCTCGGTTAAAAAGATGCCAGGATGTCCTTGCAGCCGCTGGGGTGGTGGCTGTAGCGTTTGCTGCTGCAGGGGTCCTCCCTTCGCTATGCTAACTCACTGGATGATGAAGGTACAAGGATAAGGAGAGAGTCTTTGACGGGCAGGCAAGAAACAAAAAGGCTAACTGAAGTCCTTGAGAAGCCGGACAGGGTCCTTGACTACTGAGAAAAAACAAAAGGCAGCTTTCAAACCAAACCAAGGCTAGACAGTCTAGGTGAAGAAATAGAAATCCGGAGCTAAAAATATGAGGTAGTCCCTCAGAATCACAGGGTTCAAATCAGAAAACTGTGCTTTGCAGGTCTAATTCTTGTGAATGCTCATGCTCGTATCTACATCATTCTCCATGGTTATTCTTAGACAAAAAGACAGTGTGAGACAGGCAGGGATCTCCTCCCTGTATCTTCTTGAATACAAATTTCCATTTCCCAAGGAGTTATTTTCCTCCTAATACAACTCAGCTTTGATTTTGGTCTCTTCTGCCCTTCTGATGGTAGTACTATGCTTTTTCTGATTCTCCCAGCAGATGCTTTGGCATAGATTTTTTTTTTTTTTTTTTTTTTCCTATAACAACTTCATTTCATTAAGGTGCCTATGAGGCACCCTTCAGAAACCTATTAGGAAAGTAAGCAAGTACCTTATGCCAGCGGAATCTCTCTTATTCCTGTGTATTTTGGCTTCTTGAAAGAACTGCGAGGCGTGAGTTTCTTCTGTTGTACTGATTCTCCCTTATTTATCAGAGATCTTGTTAAGCCTAAGAAACCTAAGGTGTAGATCAAGTAAATATTGAAATAATTCCATATTTAGAAAGAGTCACAGTTAAAACATTTAAGACTTGATTATACAGCAAACTAGATAAACAATCAAACCATTAAAAGGAAGGTTTGATAAGAGACTATTTCTTTATGAGTATGCTAGTTTTTTTCAGATCATGATATCTCACATAACAGTTTTTCTTCCTGTTATCCATAATGGTAAGATTACTGCCATGTTAGAATTTGGTTATGTGCAGTGTGTTAAAAGCGATATTCTTTCCTTTTTGTTTAGGTATAAGTAACACATACACGTTACCACCTCCTGAATGTGTGTTGCTTGGCTCTACATAATCAATTTAAGTACATAGATTATCAATTGTTTTTATTATTTGCGGTACTTGATCAATCAACTCCTTGATAAGCTAATTAATGTGTTTATTTTTACAATATATACCACAGTGACTAAGCAACAAAATTTTAAGGTCTGTTCTGGTTCAGAAAAATTGTTCACTTATGTTAGAATATGCTTTGAATACTCTAGAATACGAAGTGGGGTGGATGCTGTTCAAGTAGCCCTCAAGCATGTCACAACTCAAGTCTCAGAGAAGTGGAATACGTTTGGTTTGAAGGGAGTTCTTTTTTTCTGTTGTAGTGGTTGCCAATTCACTAGAAAGAAGTTAGATTTATTGGAAATATTTCAAGAAATTGTTGGAGGAGGAGGATACTCTATTCCTCTGAAAATACGGCTGATTTATGTGTGAGGTTACATCTCCCAGTTAATAGCTCATCTTCACATTTGAATTTAGAATTCCTCAGGGATGTCACCTGAAGAGTTTATTGATTTTTTTTTTTTTTTCCCTAAACCTCTGCACTGGAGGAGCCAATTGCTTCTAGCTGCCTCTGCGAAGCGCCGTTTGGCTGAAGCAGCTAAACCCAGGTCCTCCATAGCAAACACCAGTGCAAGGAGCTCATTCAGCCGTAGACCGGCTAGAGCGCTGGGCTTCACTCCCTCTGTCCGTCAGCCTTACAGAATCCATGACTGGCTTCCTGCTTCGGATGTGCTTGAAACAGATGTTATTAGCCATTAGCAGGTTGCTAATGTCCTATCATGTTCTTTAATTGAACATGCCAAGAATAAGTGCTAGTTTTTGGCATGGTTGTGGTTGCTTTTTTTGAAGTTGTCCTTTTTTGCTTTTAACCTTTATAATTTATCGTTTAATGGTGTCAGTTTTCCTCTGTTCTTTTTAAAAAAATAAATGTTTTTTAAAGTAGTTAATATTTCCTTTGAACTTGTTCTGCTCTGTTTCTACTCCCTGAAAAAAAGTCTTTATCGACACCAAACACTCCATCCTTTGACTTGTTCTTTTAATCTTTTAATAAGCTTCCTTATTTTTATACAGTTCTCTCTTTCTAGGTTAAGTGATCCTTCAGTGACTTTTCGTAGCTTTATTCTCTCTAAAAAAATGCTTTGAATTTGAGTAATTGTGGTCACTATATCAGTATCATTTTGAAAAAAAAACAGTAGTGAGTCAGGAAACTCAGGAAAATTTGCTTCATCTCTTCCTGGATGTTAGCTGTTCCAAGAAAATGTAATTTACATGTGTGTAAAATTAAGTGTCTATGTTATGCTCCCTTGTGACATTTACCCAGTGTGTAGGGGGATAAAAATCTTCCAGTATTAGTCTCCTGCCCTTACAGTCTCTTTACTTTTCTTTAGCATATAACAATATACCAGCCACTTCTCTGAGTGGTTAAGAATATAGCAATAATACCCTTTTTCAGTTCGGCATGGAAGTTTTAGTCTGAATGCATTTTGTGCTTCTTTGTAATAGGGTTAATATTTTTGTATTTTTGTTCTATTTTAGTCTCAGTTTTCATTAACATGTAACTTCTCCTTCACAAATGACAATGCATACTATGTCAATCCTATATACTATGTCACTGCTATGTAATGAATGACATAGAATATAGAGATATAATGAATATAATGACATAATATTATATAAAAGACATAATAGATATAATATAATAAATATAAATCATTGTATAAGTAGATCATGTCTGGTAGCAGCTTGCATCACAGATCATTTTTTACACCAAGTTTTTGAACTCTGCTGTTATCACAAAGAACTAAGCTTTCCAGTCCACCATCTGATTTTTAGATTCTCACAGTGCACATAAAAAGTGTGGCCTTGAGTTGGTGACCTATTTTAATAGATCCATTGTAACAGAGGCTTTATTTGTTGAAACTCTGCTTCATTGTTTCCTATTAGAATTTTGTCAGCTTCCATGTTAAACTTCATTTGAAAATAAAATCTCTAGTTTAATGAGTTCATCCTTAGAATATCTGCTATGTGAGGCTGTGTTCTCTTTCATACCTGTTGACTTTTCTGAAGTCTTAACTTTACAAACTCTTCTATAAGCTTTGTAATTTCCAATGTGATCAGATGATTCCTCTTGTTTTAGACAGACACATTAATTTCTTCATAGACTACACCTGTCCCAAGATACCTCTAATCACAATAAATTAAACCCTCTCTGTCTTTTACCATCTTCTGAATATGCCTTGAGCTGACTTAACAGGACCTCTCTGCTCTGTGTGGTCCTATCCATGGTTTGAGAAGCACTTCAGAAAAACAATGTCACAGAGGTTTGAGTCTTGACCTATGAAGTAGCTCATTTTTTGTCTTGGGAAAGTCCCATCCCTTCCTTATTGGTGCAGTCTGATTTCTTCCCACATCCTGAGGAGTTAGAATTGAATGGTCGTCTCCTCAGAACTGAATTCCTGTGGCATCCACATTTCCTGCCCTTTTGGTGCTTTTGGCACCTGTGCCAGTGTACTCTTCGTACAGGACACCCGAGCTCTCAGTGTCTTCCATCCATGAGTTTCATGTAGCAGGGATATTTTGCTGCCCGTCCCACTTGGGAACCAAGAATGGAGATGTCATCCACTGATCTGATTGTATTTATTGCTGTCATAATAATTCATAATATTGCTGTCATAATGTCATAATAAGGTCAGTTGCCAAATAGCTGAATATAGAGGAGCAGGACACTGGAAATCTATAGAAATCTGTAGAAAGCGAATGGACAGAATGAATCAGAAAATCCCTTGGAGAGAGCAGGAATGCACTGGAAAAGTCTAATAACCGAGTTCTGACACCCAAATCCCAGCAAAGAGATAAGCAAATGTTAAAGTAAGTGCAGGCTTTGAATTCTCTCCCCTGCTCAAGCCAGTCAAGCAAGCTCAGGTTGGGAGTTCATCATGGCACAAATGAAATGATTGTGTGCGTCTGCTGTAGTGAGGCTTTCATTAAAGCCTTGGCAACAGCCCAAAGCAAGTCTGTGTAGAAGAGATTTAAGTCCAAAAGGCACAAATAATTCCTATACAACAATGGAGTCAGTGCCTGTAAGAAGAGTACATGTTCATGGCTTCTGCATACAAGAAAAAAAGGAAAGAGTCTCTCCTCTTTTGCAAAACCAGCAATAATATTCAGGATATCGGTGCTTTGTTGCTTTCATTGAATTTTGTTTGCAGTGCTGCCTCAGAAGGCCTCTCTATAGTAAATACACTCATTTTCAGTTTAGGATTGCTTCCCTGAAAATACTAACCTCTGAACCAGATGGTTTTGTGAGACAGAAGGCAATCAGTAGTTGGTTGAAATGTCTCTGACAACGATTTGTGCGTTTCCAGGGTACTTTAGATAAGCATTTTTCTACATTGCCAGGCCTGTCACTAGACATAAAGCCAGCCCCAAACTCTTGAAAAAGTCCCCCAAAACATTTTTTCAGCAGAAAAAAAAAAAAGAAAAGAAAAAAGGATGAATCCAAATTCTAATCCAGATTCGGATTCCTCTCTGGAGGCTTGAATCTGTCACTATTGTGCATGCTTTGACCTCCTCTGTAAACAAAAGCGTTTATGTTTCTTATGAACACAGGTCTATAGTTCCTTTGTTTGACTTTTCTTTGGAGATGCCCTGGCTGCACCAGGCTTTTATGGTTTTCTCACAACTAAGGTTCCCTTGCAGGTGTGACCTTGTCAAGGGCTAAGGGAACCTGGCTGCCATTCGTCAATGCCTCTGACACTTTGTCTCTGAACGTTTTGTTGTGAACTGGTTATTGAACTGCTGCTGCTGCTGCCAAGAGATCCATGCTGTTAGACCTGGTGACATAGACTGATGTCAGGCACGTGTGCTTTGGGAAGCACCGAGCCCAGAAGGCAACGCCTGATCAGAGGGCTTAAATGAGCTGCGGCTCCCAGGCAGTGTGATGGCTGTGGCTCCGTGCCTTGCTGGAGCAGGACTGAGGAACTCTACAGCCTATGAGGGCCTCCTGCACAAGCAACAGCCTGAAAGAGAGAAGCACTCCTTGTGCTGTCCTAGCACGCAAGAGACTTGACTCCTCTTTCTGTCTCTGCCCTTTTGTTATAGCTATTAACATAAAGAAGTAACATAAACATGGTTAACCTTTCATGTGCGTGCATGACGTCGACTTGCCATCAGCGCGCGATCAAGCATTTATAGCAACAGATAATTGATTTTCATTTGAGAAGTCTGAAGAGCTATCAGTGCAATTATGCACAGAATAGCCTTTTTAATTTGCTATAATCCAATATTAATTGGATGTATTAAGCAAGAGGATGGATTGAGGGGTTAACAGGATGCCAAATCTTTGGGCCTCCTCAAAGTCAGTGTTGCTTACAGTTAACCAGCTTCTGAGAATTGATTCTGGCAATATCATTGTGGTCAGTGTCTCTGGCAATATCTGCAGTGGAAACATTTTGCAATTCACTCCATAATCTTGGCTATTTGGATTCAGAGAAGGGCATGCTGTGTTGTAAAGAAATGAGGACATAAGGTGGGATAATGGGCCCTGCCGTGTAATCTCAGAAACACAACTGGGACACTAAACCTAGGAGTTTGGAAGCACTTCCAGGATCTTCAGGTTAACCCACTATTGTAGACTTGCCACCTCCTAATTAGCTGTCTTGAGGGCAACCTCAAGGGAAGAATGGCTGCAATGTCACCAGCACTAAGAAGGACATTCACCTAGATCAAATCTTGTAGAACATGACGAGTCTGGGAACTTCTCTGTAATCGTATGGTTTCTCTGAGAATCCAAAGAGGTGCAGGTATCCACTTAAAACCTTCTATAGGGATTCCGTCTTAAAAAGATGACAAGGGAAAAGAAATAAGGTTCCTGTCAGTGTATATGTTCATTTTATTATTTTGTATTTTCTTCTTCAGGTATTGTTACTATGGCTGTCACCAGTGTATCTGAACATCTTCCGACAAAATTTTGACTTATGTACATCGTTTCAGTCATGAGTGTATGTTTCCTTCTTTCTTACTCTTTACTTTTTCCTGAGAACTGAGTACATATTTCTGGAGGGAAACAATGGATATACAGTTTGGGTAAAAAGAGTGTCTTTTTTTTTTTCTTTTTTTGCTTTTGTATGCTATGAAAGAAATTATTTGGGAGGGAGGTGGGATTAAAGGCAGTGATGAAATGCAATGGAAAATTTAATATATGGAACAAAGAGAGCTCAAGAGCAGAAGTCTAGTCATCTGCATTAATCTAGTACCCTAGTGAGTGAAAAAGAGTTGCTTGTTAAGTATGTCTGTGTAGCTTGTTTAGCACAGCTTCTAAGAGAGGAAAAACACTAGTTTATCGCATTAATAGAAAACCACTGTGATGGCATAAGGTCCTTGGAATCATGTTGAATTTGTGGCTGTGGAAGCAGAAAAAGCAGCGTGGTCTGTGAAGAAAATATTTCTAGGTTGTTCCAGAAAGCCACCCCATAGGTCTCTGAGACATATTGCATGTTTCTTTTTTTTTTCTCCCACTATATTAAGGTTCTGACATGAGGCTTGAGAAAGGAAGACTGGGCTTCCTTCCTTCCTTCCTTCCTTCCTTCCTTCCTTCCTTCCTTCCTTCCTTCCTTCCT
>VZSV01000123.1:2479067-2491269 GCA_013398735.1 Nothocercus julius | reverse complement strand
CTCTCTCTCTTCCTCTCTCTCTTCCTCTCTCTCTTCCTCTCTTTCTCTCTCTCTCTTTCTCCTTTTTTTTGGAATACAAGGAGACATCTTGTCAAATTTTTTTTTCTGCTCATGTTAATTAATATCTCATTTTGGTATTGCTTGTTCTGACTACTTTAATTTGCATTTCACTCATATTTCTGTCCCTGTAGGTGTGCACTCCTCAGGGTAAGCTGGAGGCTGTGTCTGTCAGTGTTCTGCAAGCTTCTTTGCACTTTATTTTGTAAGAGGCCTAAAATGATGGGATCATTTAGCCTGTAGAACAGAAGTTTCAGGGGGATTTTATCAGTGTCTATAATTACCTGATAGGAAGGAGTACAATAGGTGGAGCCAGACTCTTTTCAGTGGTGAAATGGACACAAACTGAAATTCGGAAAACTCCATTTAACCATGAGAAAAAGGTATCTGTAAGAGTGATTGGAATGCTCATGTGGTTACTCATAGATGTTGCCTATAGAGGTTGTAAAGTCTCCATTTTTGGAGTTATTCAAAACCTGACCCTTTGAAACACTCTCTGGTTGACTGCTCTGACTGCCCTGAGCAGGAGGGTTGGACTAGATGATTCCCAAAGGTCCTTCCCAAACTCAACCATTCTGTTATTCTATCAATTAATATGCGGAGTCATCTCTGCCAATTGTCAAAAAGAGGCAATAGAGGGAGTCTGACAGTGTCATATGCGAGCATCTTGCTATTCTGAGGTCAGCAATATCATTTTTGTATGAAGGTTACATTTTTTTTTTAATCTTTGCAGCTGACACTAAAGCAAAGTATAGATATGCTCTCCTGATGAGGCAAATTAGAAATGGCTTCTTTTCTTCAGTGAGATAAAAAGGTATGATCTTACTAGGTATTAAGTTGGATATTGAGCTTGTTTAGTTGCTGAGGATGTCTGTATGTATGATAACATTTCAGATGGCACACCTGCTAAGTGCCTGAACTCCCAGGGTCTTAAATGCTGGCAAATGTACCTGAAGAAAATAGCTCTCACTGTACCCGTGCAAGATGGGACCATAAATGGGCTATTACTGTGCTGGAAATAGATCTCGGAATCGTTTTTTGACAATTCCCAGGAAACATCAGTTCCATGTTCCTGAGATTTTTGTGAAGCATGAAGAGAATGAGGCTGACTGAAACTGCTCCCACATGACTATTGGCTGCACTGGGTATACTTCTGATCAGCCTTGTTCAGAAAGGATGCAACAGGTAGGATTGGAGTCTGGAGAACTAGAAGGGGAAAAAAGGGGCTTTAGCTCTTCTATTTGTTTTCAGCTCCTGTATTTCCAGCAGTAAAAGAAGTCATCCCAGATGCGGTGGTGCTGAACAGAGCAACACATTGTCCCCCTTCTCTTCTTCAAGCAACTAAGCAGCGTCGTATATCAGGATCTCAACAGGGTCCCATGTGTTCCAGGTGCTGTTGGACTAAAAGAGGTAAAAATCAGTACAGAGCAGCTGTCCGACTGTAGAACAGCTTCCGTGCAAAGTCAAAATGAATGAATTGCAACTCTCTAGCCTGGAAAACTGAGGATGGAAGGGGGAATATAAGGATTAATAAAATAATGGCTGATGTGGAGACCTTGGGTCAGAAGCAGTTATTCAGGACTGTGCTAGGGACACGTGCTGAATTCCCTCACTCCCCCCCAAATGAAAGAACAGGGAGAATATTTATTTCTTTAATACCCAGTGAAGTTCTGGCTCTCACTGCTTCAGAAGGGTCATAGTGAGAAGCAGAGCAGAGACATGGGGCAGGAGGAACAGCATAGCAGATCTCAGAACTGCCCTGTTGACCTGCATTTCCCAGAAGACAGCTAAATCTTGTTCTTAATTATATATTTTGGCAGTATAAACAAAATTTTCATGGAATTCAGGTTTTGTCCCTGAGAGGGTATTTTAAAACCTCTTAATGCAATTAGAATTGTATAAAGGATGTAAAATCTAATGCCAGGAGCAGAAAGCTAAAGAAAGTGCCAGCAGCAGGATAGCTTATTATAAGTGACATGTATCATCCTTTCTTCCTGCTACTATGCCCTTGTGTCCCTAAATACTGTCATCTTAACTATTTAGTGTCACATGCCAAACACTCAGGCCTTACATTATGTTTACTGTAAGAAACCGTGAAGGTGCAGTTTAGAGTCTTTATTATGACAAATACTATTAGGCATGATTTTTGTGTATTTACCTGCATCATTATTTGTCTGACCTTTGCTTGTGGTGATGATGTCATTGCAAGGTTAGACCCTGAAACCCAGTTTGTTTTCTTTTTTCTTTTTTTAGTTTTGTTTTGTGTTTTTGTGGGGAGTGTCTCTCCTAGGATCCGTTCGATTATCTGGTTTCCAAATTAATGTTTCTAAGTTGGGAGCCATCGATAAATCAAAGCAGATTATAACTGGAGGCATGACAGTCTATCTGGGTGTAATTTGTCTAGTCTGTGAGCTAAGGATGTCTATTGGATCATGACCAACTCTAGTGATCTTGAATACACAACTTAAAGAATTCACATAGAACACTTTGAAGCCAAATTGGTGGGTATTGGATCAGACAAACACACTGTTTTTAGTGATTTCTGAAAGACTGGCTTAGGTTAGAGCATGATATAACCATGATCTGAGACCGTGTCCCAGTTAGAGAAGAATGAACTCAGTCAGAAACGAAAGGCTATCCTGCCCTTTAATGTTCTCACCTAAAGGTTAGCATACAGGTCAATGTGCCTAAGGGTCTCAATTCTGTTTGATTCACAAGAGAAATGATTTTTCTGTTCCTGCAGATCTGCAAAGGCCTCTTGATCTCACTCCTACGCTTTCAAACCTCCACTAGTCCCCAAGTTCAGTCTGTCCTAATCTGTAGTCCTTCAGACACAAAATTTCACTTCCTCTACACACTCCACCCAAAGGCCGTTATACTCTCATTTCTAACCCATCACTCTTCAGCCAGCTATCATTAAATTAAAATTACGTATACTCCATCATTCATAGCTTCTAAACTTACAACACATATATTCAGGAGCAAATGGAAACAGGGAGAAAAATTACCTGTGCTGCTGAGTTTCATTTCACAAGGCAGACAGGGGCTGTAGATCAGGAAAGAAGAAGGAGACTCAATAGGTAGAAACAGACTTTGTTGTATTGTGGAGGATGACTGAACAGCTGTAAATAAGTAAAGAGCAGGAGAGATGCTGCATGATCAGAGAGGGCAGAAGTTTTGCAGCAAGACTGGGAAGAGCTCCGGCTATGCCAGGCAGAAGTGAAAAGGAATTTCTGTTAGTAAGATGAATTTTTGAAGACCATGCAGGCTCAGAGGTACCTCCAAATAGCTCAGCCTTAGTACCTGCAATTCCTGAGCAAGTTTTTCCAGATATTTTCCTCATTAGAAATTAAGCAAGATGGTAGTTCTCTTGCTTATGTGTGAAGAATATCTACATCTTTAATATTATTTTCCCTAAATATGCTTTGATTTTTGAACCCTAGCATGTGATGAATACCAAGAACAGTCTCCTTCACTGGTTTGTGACACCACCTTTCAATGGTGAGTTTGTTCAATGGGTAGAGAGAACCTTTAGCCAGAGCAGAAGTAATACTGGAAGGGACACAAAGAAAGCTTTTTCTCACATTGGACAGACTTCCTTTCATCTTGATTTAAAATATTAAAAATGCTTTTCTTAAAATGTGAAGGCGAATTTATGCAGGGTGTCAAAGCTCCTGGTTTCCTCTCCAACTCTTTAGGTCCATCTTATTCTAGTTATTGCTCTTTGTATTGCTCCTTTGGCGTGGCTGGAGCTCAAAGCTTCTTTGACTCCATCTCCTTCGGATTTCTGTCGGTGAATGGACATAGGGCGTTAGGAACTAAACAAACACCCCTGTGTCTTACATTGCAGAGGTCCTCCTTGACATAGCGTGGTGCTCGCTCTCTGAGGGGATGTCCCCAAACTGCCACCTAAGTGCCTGGTGGCTGTGCTGCTTAAAGAGCCCTATTGCCCAACCTTCACTCGCACTCCTGTGCTCCTCCTCCTCTCGTGCCAGCACAACTGGTGGCACAGCTGGCTGAAAATCGTTTTAGCCTGGATCCGTTCCATAATCTAGTTTTCCAGCATGCTTTGTGGCACGTGTCGGCAGCACAGGGATGGGACTGAGCGGCCACAGTATGGAAGGGCTGCCGCTAAACACACAGCGCGGTGGCTTTGAGGAGCAGGGGCTGCCGGCTTGGAGGTCCGACAGCGAGCTTATCTGTAGCAAAGCCAGCTTTTTGTACTACGCGCGCTACACGCGTCCGCCATGCACTCGCTCCACCAGTCCCAGTCTGCCAGGTGCTGCACCCAGGGGTTTCCGACCACGCAGCTACGGAGGTCTCCTTTATGCAGTCACTGTCTGCCATGCCAGTCTCTCACTTCCTCAAAGCTGTTCACTCAGCGTGAGCTCCCTCTTACCAGTCTGGCTGCGCCTGTTGTGTTCCGTACTTCGGACCACTCGCTGCCCTCTGGCCATCCTCCCATTAAACAACTTTATACCCACAATACAGGTCGATGTGGCCCTTAGAAAATAGTAATGATGGAAAAGAGAGCAGCTGTTAGCTCACAGCATGCCGCATGAAAGATGAAAAGTGTTTGCGCAGGAGGGAAATGGCTCTGAAAGTTCAAGCTGTGCATGCAGAATATCCATATCACATGCTAGGAAACAGAACATTTTGAAGTGCGGAATATGTGAGACCTACACTGTCTATTGATTTTATGGTTTCCTTCAAAGCTAGATTTGGACTTCAGTCAGCCCATATTAATTATTTCCCCGAAGTAGTTGACTACTTCAGTGTCTGGTATTGGTAAGACTCTATACATATTTGTAGCAGCTGTGTTTATTAACATGCAAATTGATACAGGGTTCAACAAATGAAGACACACTGAAGTATACGTATAAAGTCTCCAGAGACTATGTGAAGGAAAGAAGCGTTATTCAGCCAGGCAACAAGCTGTTATTACACCAGGCAAGTGCAGCAAATAATGACTGATATCTTAAAGTAACATTTCTATTTCCATTCCCTAGTTTTAATTCTCATCTTGTTATCTGTTGAGTAAGACAGAAAATAAATTTAGTGAGCACCCAAAAAGAAGACAGAATAATGATAGAACTGGAAGATCTTAAAAGAAACGTTGTCTGAAAAAATTAAAGTTAGCACACTTCACCAGGAAGCATCATTCAAAGAGAGAGCGAATAACCAATTGAATATGGGGAGATAGGCCTTACTGATATGATCTTAATGGCAGAGGATTATACAGACTTTTTTATTAGTAGTAGTAGTAGTATTTATTATGAATATATTTATTACTCTTTTATAAGCATATAATGGGTTGTTTTTTTTATAGATAGGGAATAAATGCTTGTATCTGTATTTCACTTTAATCTGCTTTACCTGGAGGTGATTATAAGGTACCATGCGTTAGAAATATCTCAGATTAGATGTGGACAGTTTTACAGGCGAAGTCCTGAGGCGAAAGAGCCAGCTCCCTTGCACTTCACCCCAGGGACGGTATCTGGCAGCGAGGAGGGCACGTCAGGGCAGAGCTCTGCGGGCCCATCGGAGAGCTGGCCCTGGAAAGGTCCGGGCTGGCAGGAGTGCCCTCCAGGGAGACACTGGAGCCAGAAAATCTCTCTGGCATTTGGCATGCCAGCCGGGAGCACGTCCACGTCCCTGAGCCTCCTCGTTTCCCTGAGAAATGCAACACCCCGGGCTTTGTTTCTCGTCCTGCTGTGCTAGCGGGTCCTGCCGGCGCAGGGCATGCCAGGAGAGCTCTTTCCTCGGCCCCGTGCTCGTGAAAGTGGAGGTAACAACAGCACCGAGACAGCAGGCGAGATGAGTCAGAGCACTGTCAATTTTAGCCTCCTAGGACAGGCAAGAGTACTTAGTTCTGCCTTCCCTAATGCCTTCCCTTACTGACTTAATGTCTTCAGCGTCTGATAGAGTAAGAAGGGAATTAGATTATTCCTCAGTCTTGCTCTCTGGACCATTTCAGGCGGAAGCGGCTTTTGCTGCCACTTCATAACAATTTGCAGTTTTGTGGTCCTCGGTTTTTGCATCGTTCGCCTATCCTTAACATCCCCACAGAGCAAGACAGAAGATTGAGTGCATGCTGAGAGGCCACTAAAAAGAATCCATGATATCTCCAGGTGCCAGAGTATCTCCAGATGCTGGAGTAGGACTCTACAAATTGGTAAACAGAAACTCCCAGGAAGTGGTTTTGGAGGATTTGTCAGTCTTTGCTAAAGCGACTGAAAGAGTCAGTCCTTCTGTAGCTGAAATTCCGGAAGGTTGGCTCAGGATTTGATCTGATAAAAGTAAATATTCCTGGCTAATGGCCATGGCAGAAACCTGATTTCTAACTGCCCTGCCATATCTTTAAATTAGATCATTAGCCTGCTACACACGATTTCCTCCTGCCATTTATAATTAGCACAGAAAGACAGGGTCTAATGTAATATGATATGGAAAATTTTGAAGTAGATTTAAATTTAAAATGGAAAATGAAATGATGGTCCTGTGTGTAAGGGCTGATGTAATAGAAGAAATGTATTCCTCTTGCCTAATGAATTTACTGGGAAATATATTGCCAATTATGCTCGTCTGTCTCTGCTAAAAGTCACCAAATAACAGCCATGGTTATTTAAAGAACTGCCTGTGCAGGGCAGATGGGAAGAAAGGAGTAGAAAGGCAAAAGCACCTATGAGGTTGGCAGATGCACTATAAAGTGGGAAAAAAAGAGAAACGGCAGCGTTATCGACTAAGTTAGACTGGCTGCTAGACAAATCATGCTTCACATATCATCTTTACATAGGTAGCTCTCTGGAGGTTTCTGGCAGGTACTTCATGCCGTAAGTTAGCATTTCACTGACAAGGAAAAGGCAGCCAGACATTTAAAGGTTGTAGTGGCACATCCTCCCCATCAAAGCCTTGGAAAATGGGCTTGAGTTTTGTTTTGTTTCTTTTCAAACAATATTTCTGCATCATGTTCTCACACTCTCTGTAAGCCAAAATGAATTACATATTTTTCTTTTCCCGAAAACATTTTCTGCAGTCACCTAACTGAACTGAGTGAGATTTTCCTGGAAAGTAGTTGGAATTTTATCTTGAAAAGAGGAATCATCTCCAGCAATGGTATTCTGCAGCAAAATATACTGAACTTTTATGAAGTATATAAACAGAGGAATAGAAAGACTACAAATTCTGCTGTACTTTATCATTCCATTACACTGGTTCTCCATTAGAATTATGTCATTAATCTCACAAGAGTTCTGCTGATAAATGACTGGATTCTGAAACAAGCCAAAGCATATTTGGTCCTGAACTCATAGCCCACACCCTTGTTCTTTCTCTTCTTGTAACATCACTGGGCTTTTTGGTTTAAGAACAAATAATAGTGGTTTAAGCAGGTCTGATCTTTCTAGCTATGACAATAAGCACGCTATGGAAGTCCAGCCATGAAAACCAAACACAGAGTTGGACAAAAGTTGACATGCTCATCTAGTTTTGACTTCTCAGTGGCATTTTCCTGGAATTTTGACTTTGTTGCAATGTGCTGACATACAGAAAAATTATTCACCTGCTTCAGTTTTATAGCAGGTCTCAGGTTTAATAATTCACCCCAAACCCAACATTCAGATTAGTTTTCAAAGACCCAATTTTCAAATATTGCAGAACTCTTTATTAATTTTTGCTGGTTTTTTTTTTTTCAAGATAGAACAACTGCCTCGTCTGCATGAAAAACTCGTCTGCATGTCAAAAAAATTTGACAATAGCTAGGATTTAAAGAGACTGGTTTCTAACTCACAAGCAGCATAGCAACATTATGAATTTAGCTGTCATGTCCTTCTTCTACATCTGACTGAAGAACTTCTTTCCAGGGGAAAGAAGTCTGAGAGATTTCTCAGAGAAGTCTTTCAGATCTCTTTGTTTGAGAGAACACACACACACAAATGTATAGGTATATGTGCATGCTAGACTCTAGCAATAGGGCATCTACACAGAAAAGGCCTGCAGAAAGAATCCAGCTAAGATGTAGGAATACAGTCAACATAGCACTCTGGGCAGTGAGCTGCAGAGAGCAGGTCTCTGTAGTACAGGAGCAGTACAGCTTGGATCCCTCCCTTCCTTTTCTAACCCTGGAAGTGGTTTTATCTCAAGGGTTTCCACCCTGCTTGGAAGGGCAGAACGGCTCCATGTGTCACAACATCAGATGTAGGGCTGGCTCTCTGCAAATGTGGTCAAGGAGGGAGCCTCCATGCAGCTATAAACCCTTATGCCTTGGTTTTAACTAGTGGGTACCTGCTACCAGGTTCCGTTTCTAAAGCTTTATGCCATTAAAGAAGGGAATGAGCAGACTGACTCTTAGAAGTGCTGGGAAGAAATCGTTCCAATTAACTTCAGTGGGAATAGTCCTGAAAAGAAACTGGGTTCTTTAGTGTCTTGATGCTAACAGTCCCTATATGTTCCATACTGCAGAAAGATCCAGGTTTGATTAATTATTCTAGAATAGTACAAACCACAATGCAGTAGAAGTACCATGCGTACATATGTCAAATTGTGAACAACACTCCTGCCAACACTTCATTTTGAAATGGGTCCAAGATGTGTCAAAAATAGAAAGTAATAACTAAAAATGAATAAAAGAATGCGAAGTTTAAGCAATCATCATTACAGCTTATGTCTAAAAAGCAAAATAGTGTGGACATGACACTAGCTAATGAGTTCAAACTCATGAATCCGAGCTAATCTCAAGCTTGCTTGCAGCCTGTCAGTGTCCTATCAATCTGGAGATGAAAGAAGTCAAATAATTTCATTTCAGTAAGATGATGTGAACAGGTGAGACTCTGATTAGAGACCCCTCCGTTTAAAAGCAAGAAAAGAAGATGGATCTAAATGTATACAACATCTTCTTTGTACAATCCCAACATAGGAGCGTTATTGCAAGACTTCCAGATGATTCTTAATGTCTGAACTATCCTATTTTCTTGTTCTAGTTCTCTGGATCTTGGAGACTTAAGTTTTATCATGTGATTTCAACTCACAAATGAGTTTCGGAAACTATTTGGTCAGTTAGGATGCATTAATCAGCTTCTATGCAGATTATCTGATTCTTCTGCTTCTATGAACTAATCTTTCTTTGAAGCTTTACAGTGACAATAAAACAAATAATTCTCAAATGTAACTTGGGTCATCTTCACAGGGGAAATAGGGACCTACTCATCTCCACCAGCCCAGTGATTCAAATCCTCTGCCTAGCCTTGAAGAACAGAAATGACCCCAAATCATTTAAAAAAAAAAAAATTTAAACATGGTTTAAGCAGCAATGTCAAGCAGTAGAGGAAGGTAAGTGATTGAAGTGTCTTATATATGCATATTACAGTCTCTGTAGGAAAGCACTTGGTGTCCTTTGGAGGCAGTTTGATCACCTCCATATGGACTGTTGAAAATGTCAGAGCCTGCAATTTAGCTCACTGAGAAATACAAGATGTTTTCTTCCTTCTCTCCTATAGATCTTTCTATCACCTGCCATCTTCCTCAGCCACTTCTAGAAACTATAAAATTAGGAATGACAAAACATGCAAAAATGAATCATAGGTAGAAGTGACAGCTCAGAAATATCAAAATGTGCTGTAGGTGGGACTTTATTTAAAATGGAACATGAAAAAGAGCAGGAATTCTTTGGGGGGGAAAAAAGTGAAATATAAAAATCTAAAGTCTCAGAAAATCCTAGTGTGAAAAGAAAGAACAAAAAATCAACAGAGCCAAGTGAACACGATACAGAGAGACCTTTGTAAACAAAATAACAGATGAAATAGAAGTTGCTAATTTAGTTTGCAATTAAACATTGACTTCTGTTTTAGTCAGACCTGTGCAATTCTCTCATTCTCTTTACCACTTTAAATGTGTGATCAGATACATCAGATCACATTTTCTTTCACTTTAGAGGTCTGTGTGCCATTGATGTTTTACCACTCACAGTAAAAGACAGACTGATGTATTGCTTTTACCTCTGCAATAACCAAAGTTGAGTCAGTTGAATATAATTTTGCAGGGCTAACTACTCATTCTTGATGACTAAACTGTGTTTTTTTTCCTTATCTGCCACTTACAGTAATTTCCATAAGCAAAAGTGATCTGATGAACTGTGAGAATTGAATCTACTATGAGTATTAAATCTGTTATAGTACATAGATCTTGCTACATGTCTCAGTGCCTCTTTAAATGTAAACATGGAATTACAGCAAGCATCCACAATGCCGTTGGCATTCAAAGCATTCTTTTAGGACAGGCAGTACAGCAATCACATTTATTATTCCATCTTGGGGACAGGCTTTCTGTTTTCTTTTTGCTGAAGCAACTTTTAATTCTTTCCTATGATGGAGTAAATCTTTATTCACCTCTTACTGGTATTCAGACTTTACTCTTTTGCATGGAGTCTGACCTGGATCTAGACCAAAAGCGAACATCATCAAGTCTGGTCAACGTGCTGTATTGTTGGTATAGAGGCGATGTCTTCAGCTGTTTTATGGGAAGTGCTTCAGAAGAGACATAGGTGTTGCTCCAAAGAGCTTCCATGTTGCGCGTGGGCCCAAAGACTGCTGGAAGATGTTTGCTAATGGGTGAGGGGGAAGCATGAAGAAACAGTGGGCTGTTTCTGGAGTACATAACAGCCTTGAACATCTAGCTCTGTAGGGAGAAACTACAATGAAAATCAGTAGATTACTTGGGGAAAAAGATGCTACCAGATCTATCCAGTCATGATGCCAGAACGATGTCAGGCTGGAGGTCACTCTACCTCCAATCTTTATTTCTGTTATACTAAGCAAGTCTCTTCCAGTTGCTGGACTGTGAGCAGTACAGGAGGAAAAATTCTGTACTGCAAGGACACAGTAAGTGACAGTGGATAGAGATACTTGTTTTCAGTCCAGGAACTTTGTTCCATTAGAAAGTAAGTAAGCTGAAAATGAATTCTGTTTTAGTGCTTGAGATGTGTTTGCTTTAAAGAGCGTACTGGCAGATCCACTTAAAAGCTCCAAAGATCCAACTAGGATCCTGTCACAAAAGTCAAGGCTATATGCAACATCACAAAACAACTCCTTCACGCTGGGTAACAGAGAATGGATTCTGAAAGAGTGGAGAAAGAGGCAAGCTAGATAAAAGGTTTACTGTAAAGTACCTGAAAACTAAGCAAGAAGACTAAGTAAGTATTGAGCTGGGATGCGGGAGTGCCAAATAAAGTCCTTGCTTTGCAGCTGATTTCTTCGGTGAACCTGTGAATCTCTCTGTAGCTCTGCAAAACAGATATGAATCCGTTTCCCTCCCTGCTGGGAAGAAAGGTGTTTAACATTCTGAGAGGCTGACAAATGCCAATTGTAAAGTCAATGACATGGAAAAATCCTGTAATTCTATAAGAATTTTTGACAAAATTGTTTACTTGCAAAACCTGTACTTCTGTTGTCTTTGGGCAGTTAAGAAACTGTTTTATTGCTTATGATGTTTCTCCATTGTAATTTATCTCCTACAAAAATGGCAAAGATGGAAAGATTTTTTTTTTATTATTATTAAAATATACAAAAAGACAGAAGTAATAGGAACACATACTGGTCTTTATGTCCTTTAATCCTACACTAAAATATTTTCTAAAAGATTCTAAAATTTTGTTAGATTCATCAAACTATTGTTATAAGCAAAATACACTGCTGATTTTTTTTAAACATCTGGATTTGAATGGCTGATGTATGTGCTGCTGCAAACAGTTTCTACTGTCTCTGTCTTTATTCACAGGAGAATCTAATCCAAAACTTGAGAGAGATTATATCCTGTAAGTGTTTGGTCTGAGGTAGGTTCTGTTAAGTTTAACTCTGTAATTCCTGTAACAACTTAACCTTCACTTGTGACAAATTCTGTTTGAAGTTGTTACTTCAGATAATGATCGGGATACCATAGATTTTGTGTGAAGGAGGGTGTAAAGAGATTAGCAGACAAGTTTGACAATATTATTTCACATTATTATTTCACAATAATGACTGTCTATAGATAGTTTGCATTTCTCTCTGAGACTGGCTTCAACACAGAGCTTGTTTCTGGCCTATGTTAGTTTGGTGAGAGTCATATATCTAACTCATGCTAATGTCATCTCAGCTCAGCTAAAGACAAGTGC